>PVIJ01012611.1:0-48889 GCA_004024925.1 Scalopus aquaticus
GGTGAATTGGTGGTGGGCTACCCTAGGGGAATGCAAAATGTAAAAGACATAAATAACAATAAAAATATATATTAAAAAAAAAAAAGTTTCAACCCTTTTCATTTAGATCTAAATCACTAAATTAAGTAACCTCCTCTATAGAGACCTTAAGCTGACCTGGCCTTCTCAGTATCAGTCCCTTCAGGGGGAAAGTCTTTAAAGATAATAAATACAATTTGGAAAGACATCTTCTACTTTACCTGTTTGTTATTTCCACAAAAGCAATGATAATGACAGAACAAGATCTTGCCTTGATGTTTCACTAATACTAGTAATAACAAAGACAATTGCTAGCATGTATTGAGTGTTCACAGTGTAAACCTAAGTGTTTTACTTACATTTATGTGCATTTTTAATAGAGCTTCTATTTTAGACCAGTTTTAGGTTCACAGTAAAATTCAATGTCCTTTATCCATTTCTATCAGCACTACCCTAAAACAAGACACAACCCTATCTTACAGGGTCAATTACAATAGCTTCAAATGGGTTCCCTCTTCCTTCTTAACCTCTCCATTAATCAAATTAGGTAATTTTCTCTCCTGATTAAAGTCCTATAAATGCTCCACATCAGACTTAACAATGAGCCCAAACTCCTCCCCTGGCTTACATCAATGCCTATCACAGAGTCCCTATCTACCTGTTCAGTCTTTCTCTTTTCATTCTCCCCATGGCTGATTACATCAGGTTCTCTGCCCTTTTTGGATTCCCCAACAAGCCAAGTCTATTTGTGCCATAGGTTTTCTCACTCACAACTCTTAACTTAGATGTGCTTTTCTGTTCCTCATACAACTACCTTTAATCACTTGGGTTTTGAGTTTTTCCTGTTTACACAACCTTAAGAATCCCCCAATCACATATTTTTACTTCATCCTGTTTTATCTCAGCTTCTACCAGAAACTGGATTTCTATTCTTTTTAACTTATTTCTTTTTTTCTCTACCATAAGATAATATAAAGTGTGCTCATCACACTCTACCTTCTGTGCAGAAAATAATCTGGGAACAGTCCTGTACAGGTTTGCTGAATGAATGATTTTAATTCCTACAGCCATTTTGTGAAACAGGTATTCTATTTTTTTCCCAATTTATGGAGGCACAGTAATATTGAAAGATTGTTGAAGGCTACTTAGTCATTTAAGGGTAGCAGAGCTAGGATGCAAAATCAGGTCTATTGGAGTACTGGTGAACTGTAGAGTAAATTGATCAGACAGTCAAGAAAATGTGCTAAAATGTGGGATAGTTTGAATGTTTTTGGTTGCAAGTAACAGAATATCCCAACATCTAGTTGGGGGAGAGAGGGGAAAAACAATTTCATACATAAGTAGTCAAAAATAGGGCAATTATGGAATTGGTATTTCAAATCATTCCATGATAACATCAAAGAAACAAGTCCTTTGCAAAGCTTTATATTTTAGATATTAGCAAGCTTTATATTTTGGATATGTGGCAGAAATGAATCCGCTAATGTTTGCTGTGGAATCATCTGTAGAGAGGGAAGAGATAAACGATTGTCTACTTCTTAGATTAGTGTCTCATTGATAAGAAGTCACGAAGGCAACTACACATTACAACTATAGATTTCTTTTTCTTTTATGCACTTTAAAAAGGGCCTAGAAAAATGGTTCTCAAGACTTACTGCACATTTGTATGATCTCAGGAGCTTTTAAGTTCTGATGTCTAGTTCACACCTAAGATCAATTAAATCAGTGTTGCTGGCGGAGTCTGGGCACAAGTGTTTTTTTTTGCTTTGTTTTGTTTTGTGGTTTAATTCTGCAGATGATTCTTTTGAGCAATAAGGGTTGGGAGTCATAGAACATTGTATTTCCTATCCTTTCCTAAGTATTTCCACTTCTCAATTATTCATTCGTTTCTCATTCTACTCACTATTCCCAGTTCTTTTTACTTTTCATTCTATAGTGTTTTTTCACAACGATATTTGTTAATAATGATTATTGTTCAATGAGCTGTACAAATGGAGAAACTAATGTTAACTTGTTCCCACACATCATCTCGGAGCCCTCATAGAAAGATGAAAAAAGGCAGCATTTCCAAAATAGAGCACTTTCAAGTAGTCCATCTTTTATTGGCATGATAAAGTAGATAAAGCATTTCTTAACTACATATTATAAAGGCACAATTGCCTCAATTTTTTTTCCACAAAGACCAAACAACGTCTGTGGGAAATTACATTCAGAGACAGCCATGTAAACATTTCCCACTTGCTCTTTCCCAATGTGACTTGCCTCTCTCCCTGACTTGCCTCTTTCCCATCTAGAAGTGGAATCCAATTTACTCATCCCTTAATCCAGATTGGTCTGAGTGAGTCACTAATGGTCACTGATAGATGAGATAGGAGGGTCACTGTGTGTTTCCAGGTGAGGTCAGAATAGGCAATACCATTCCCACTTGGTTTTACAGAAAATTCCCCCTCCCGATGCTCCTTCTCACAACATTCCCTCTGAAGATCAGACACTGAAAAAGAAGCTCCAACTGCTTGAAAAGATCATATAGACAGTCCCAGCTCAGTTGGATGCCCAAGTACTCCCAGTTCAGGATCCCTGAACAACAGTAAAGAAGCCTCTTGATAATTCCAGGTCCCAGCTATGTGAGTCCTGCTCAAATGTTCACACCCTACCAGTCAAGAGTCTGGTGTCAGGTGCCAGAGATTAGTCAATTCTAAAGTGCCCTCTTCAAACTCACACCCCATAGAATCATCACAAAACCCTTACGACTTATAAGGCATTGAATTTAGGGGTGTTTACTACAAAGCAATAGATAACGAGAATGATCCCATGACCGTGCCATGGGAAATGTTACAGAGAAAACATGTCTTTGAGTTTTATTCTTTGATTGCTCCTGTTTTTCAACTTCACAGAATGTTTTTCTAACATTTCCTTCTAAAGTTTCCCACTCTGATCCCTTTAGAGATCAACTCCATTTTCCATCTCTATTATTACTAAGGATTTTTTAATTTATTTAATCATCTAACAAATATTATTTGAGTGAGATATTATATCTATAGTATCAAAAATATGACTAAGTCTTTTCCTCAAATTGTGCTGGTATGGATTATCAATATTGTAGAGATCTGTATCTTTAGGAAAACTGGAGATTTAAACACCACAAAATGGAACTTCTGAAAAGGATTTTAATCTAACATAGCATCGAGGGCATAGCATTTTTAGCACGCAGCTATGAGTGCCCATCTCAGTACCTCCCATAATGCCAGACTCAGGAAGGAGTGAAATGACACCCACAGAGAGAAACAAAGACTTCCCTTAACTTACTGGAACATCTATTCACAGTGTATCACTAGAACACTTCCCATTGCTATCCTATTTCTCCTGGAATTCAGAGATAATGAAGAAGCGGGGAAAAAAAAATGTAGAACATCAGTGAAAGGCTGCTTGTCCATGGGAAGTTACAAGAATGAGAAAACTTACAAAAAACAAATTAAGAGCTCACAGCTGAAAATGTCACCCACTAACCCCAGCTAGAGCCTCTTTTGTCTTTCCATAAAATTACTAACAAAGATAAAGAAAATTATAGTCACAAGACACCATGGAAACAAAGACGGAGAGCCTGTTACCAGAACGGAAAAGAAATTACATTCAGATGGATCTAGATCAGGATTAAGGAAAAAACCAAGTAAGCTTTGACTTGTGGCATGTTTCCCAGATTCCGCTTTCTGAAACAAAGACCGCCTCAGAATAGCCAGGAAGACAATTTAACTGCCCTCTGCATTTGGCATCTCATCCTAGACTGAGCACCTTTTCCCCCAGAAAGTGGGACAGCCTTCTTTCATGTCAATGATGCTTCCACAGTGATGACAGGTCTGTACCCACAAGCCACCTTCTCTCCACACCATGTGCCATATGACAGAAACTCTCAAGACACAGCGGGACAATGAACTCACTTCTTTAGTAATCAGAAAGTCTTTGTAAAGTTTAACTGAGAGAATCATGAAGAATGGATATTACACCTGAGCCCAACCAAGGATACGTGAGGTTAAAACTATAGTGTTTTAACCACAAAACTGTTTCATTATGAGATCTATCCACCTATGCATACAAGCTGGGGTATAGGCCAGAAGCATAGGGCGGCGAGAGGGTTCACCAGAGACAGAGTGGGGAGCAGAACAGGCAGATAGACTGAAGCACACTGCTGAGGGGAGCAGTGGGCCAGGCAGGAGAGGTCTGGCATGCCATGTGGGAATCTCCCTGGCTGGGCGTTGAACTCGCGTCACCTCTGCCAACAGCTCCACAGCACAGCACTTAACCGCTGCGCCACCAGGGAGGCGCAGTAAATTTATTTTTTATGAAATTAATTGGCTTGGAAAGGAATAAAAACCTATTTTTATGATTGATTCCTTAAAGTCAGGTAGCATGATTTTTTCCACCCAAGAATATAAATGCACTCTTCATTGTGGCCAATGAGAGCTGAGTTGGGGCAGGAATGTGGATATCTGTTGTCATAGCTTCTTAAAATGTACTAATAACTACCAAGGTAGGAATCTTCATTTAGGTGCTTCTGTGTGCTTTTTGTTGATTCTTAAGTAATCTGTCGCATGGAATATTAAGAATGTTCCATACAGATAATTATGTTGAATTTTTACTGTGTTATGTTTGACTCCAGAGATTTATGTTGATTGCATAAACATGAAATTTTATTTCATGAATAAAACTGAACTGAAATTGCTAATACAAAAAGAAAAACGCCATTCAAATGTACACAAACAAAAATCCAGAATATGTTTACTTTATATATGATTTCTTGAGATCTAATGAACAAAGTCACCCACTGATGACTTTCATGCAAGATAAATAGCATACCTATCCACCTATGGAAGCATGTGCCTCTAGCTCTTAATTACTTTTCAGCTAGTTAGATTCATTCAAGTCTTAATGAGAGGAGGGTCAGTGAGAAAGAAAGTAGGTAGTCACTAAGATAATGCTCTTATAAAGCCTCTATAGAATCACAAATCTGGTAGTTACTATAAAAACACTCTTGCAACCTGTATTTTCTTTTACTTCAACTAGCAAATCAATTTATCCAAGTATCCAAGTTTGTAAACTAAATTATTAAGCTGAAATGAAATGAACTAGTTCAATACTCTCCAAAGTGTGTTCAGTAAAATATAGTCCCTACAGTCTTCCTACAAAAGCATTCCAAAGTCAAATTAGTTTGAAAAATGTTGCAAACTATATGTCCCATTCAAAATATAGATGAGCTATTTTTAATGCCCTGAGAAGGCCTGCAGTTAAAAGACCTACTTAATTTGGCTTCATCTAGCATTTCCCACATAACACAAAACTAATACTTTCTCTCTCTCTCTCTCTCTCTCTCTCTCTCTCTCTCTCTCTCTCTCTCTCTCTCTCTCTCTCTCTTGCATACATGCGCACTTGCCTTCTTTTGAAGGAGATACTGGCAGACAGGGCAACTATCCATATCCACATAGTGAGCAGTAACAGGCCTCATTTATAACAACAGGTACAGTATAACTATAACAGACCTGGTCTAGTCTCCTAAAAGGACTTCCCAGGAGCAGATGGGAAAAGGGAGAAAGAGAGGCAGTGGTTAGGACTTTTTGAGATCCTTCTCTTAGTTTTCTTAACACCTTCATCCATCTTCCCTGTCCCTTTTCCCTCAAGCAAGTTAATGGATTAACCTAAGAACAGAGTATCAGAGGCCAAAACTCTGCACCTGAGAATACATTGTAGCTTCACATGTACAGAAGAATAAATCATTTCATAGACCTTCCCCAATGAAGCCGAGAAAGAAAAATCACAGACAGGGGGATTTGTCCTTTAGACGGTTATTACCCGTAGCAGGTGGCGGAAATTCCAACAGCAAAAACTGCACTTTGGCAACTAAAGCTGCAGTCCAAAAATAGTGATGCTCACAGGGGTCTCTCTGTTTTATTGGCTGCTGAGATGCAATATTAACATCCAAATAGTCAGGTACAAATTACTGTGCTTGTTCCCTCTGTCACAGATTCCTGAACATACACGGGGAGTTGTCCTTTGAGTCAATACTAAGAAAAAAGCAGAAGTAAGGAAAAGGGAAATACCAGAAACAGTGACTAAAACAAAGAAAGATAGTCTCTCTACAGAGCCAGGCTTATGCGCTTAAATTCTTTAATGCTCAGAGCAGCAACAGGGGAAATTATACTGTTAGTGTCTTAATGGTGAGAGTGTCTTAATGGGAGACTCTTAGCTGAAGACCTTTAAAGTTGCTATCTGCTTTGGGATTATATAGAGAGAGCATGTTTTTAATTTCATGTCTTCATGATTTGGGTTGGTTTTGAAAGTGATTAAGGCAAGGTTTTTCAAGGATTCTTCTGGAATGGACATCAGAATCTAGCTATCATAAGATTCAAATGAAAGACAATTTAGACATGACATGACATTATGGTTAAGAAGACAGGTTTTAAAGTCACATGGTACCAAATCCAAATCTGTGCTCTACCACTTAGAAGCTGTTTTACCTTGGGCAAAGTCTTCAATATTCAGGATCTCCAGCTTTCTCATTGGTAAACATGGAAGATTTATAATACCTACTTCCAAATATTATCAGATTAAAATTCTTGTAAGGTAGACAAAACATTCAGTTCAGTGTCTGGTACATAGTGGACATGTCATAAATGGCAACTGAAATAATATCACCATTATTTTAGAGTTGAATAGGCTAGTAGTCCTTTTCCTGAACTCCAGATGTAAAATGCACATAACCCTTTCCAATAAAAACAATTTAATATTGAAAACTTGGAATGTTCCAATCATTCTAAGATATTTAATGTCTTCTCTCATGACTCACCATGACCACCTGAAAAAGGGTACCCTAAATAACCTATTTTAAAGATGGGAAAATTGAGGGACAAAGAAGTTAAGTCATTTGTCCAAGGTCAATAATAGTAAGTAGTGTGTCCAGGACACAAATATAGGCAATTTGGTTCTGAAACCTGGACTCTTTACCCATAGATATGGGGAAATTAACTCACTTGTTCAAGGAAATGAAAATACAGTTCTTATTATAAGGAAAATTGGAGACTATGTTACCTGTTTATTTTACAGTAGGAGTATTAGGCTAGGAAGAGACAATTAGGCTAAATGGCAAAGATAACCTACTGGCAAAGTTTTAAACAAAAAAAAAAAAAAAGAGAGAGAGAGAGAGAAAGAAGAGGGAAGGGCAGTTTAAAGAGCACTGTGTTTTGCATAGCTCTACAGAGCCTACAAGTCTACCAAGGCACATCATGGCCCTGTCCAATAGACACTACCGAGAGTTCTACTGCATCAGATTGGTCTTGTGACCTTATGCTGACTCTCCAATTAATCAAAAACAAATAAATTAGAACTTACAAAAGAAGTAACCTGGACCCAGTCATCTCTTCTGTGTAAATGGGAAATACGCAAAAGTCAGCAATGCCCTTATAATCTACGAACTCTGCATGAAAGCCAGATTCCATTCTTGGAAGACCTGCTATTTCTAGAGAATCAGAGCAGTCTGGAGACATTCTTGCCAATGAGACAAATAACATCGCATAAATTCAAGCCAGGTGAGGCCCTACTGAAGCAGTTTCTACTTCTACTGCCCACACTCAGTAGTTCCACTTAAATATAAGCAAAAGAGCTAGTCACAGACTCTCAATGCACAAAGAAGTTATCCAGAACACATAATAGAATCCAACTAGGTTTCTTGATAGACAACACACACCTTCATTATCTTGTTCACTTATCCAAAGTAGTTTTGGATGGCTTCCTTTGCACCAGTCATTGTGTAAGTCCCAGAGATACACAGATTCCATATCTGTTCTAGCGAAACTAACATATTCTCCTAAAATGAATGGCAAATTGTTTAGATACTTGCTCTCTATACAGTATCTCTCAGAACATCCATTACTGGAAAAAATAAACATTTTTTTAAAAAGATTTATTTACTTATGCATACAATCTGAAGTGCAGGTCAAAAGTGGGGTGTGAGAGGATTCACCAGAGACAGAGTGGGGAACAGAACAAGCAGATCTACTGAAATACACTGCTGAGGGGAGCAGCAGGTAAGGCAGAAGAGGTCTGCTATGCCATATGGGAAGCTCCCTGGCCAGGGATTGAACTCGTGCTGCAGTGGCTCTGGATAGCTTCATAGTGCTGCAAATTAACCCCTTGCACCACGAGGGAGGCCCTGGACAAAATAATCTTAAGGGAAATTTACTTTAGGTCTTCAATAGGTCTGCTGAAGCCTTACCTATAAAGACAGGGATTGAGGAAATAAAGATGGCTACCCAAAGGGCACAGAACCTAGTGAAGAAAAAATTACAGCCAAACTCATCTATATCGATAGCCCAATATCATTATATAGCAATTTCAAGATAAATCCAAGGGGGAAGGAACTAACATACATTCATAACCAAAGGGTCAAGTGCTATTGATGCTTTAATAACTAGACCTCCCCTGTATATCTTCACATCCAAGGGTGAGTATTTACATCACAAAGGACACTTTTCCCCAAGTGCATGGTGTGTCCCCTAATGGCATTGGCTGTAGATTAACAGCTGTAAATGGTGAATTTAGGGATTTAATAGAATGAGTATTCACTCATTTGTTTACTCATTCATCATATAGGGAAGTCTTCACGTTTCAAGCACTACTATAGAAACCAGTGATAAAATGACTAGTATAGGAAACTTCTCTTAACTCCAGGTAATAAAGAAGTGGACAAACAGAATAGTGGTAAATGCTATGAAAAGAAAAAAAGAGACAGTAAGAGGACACAGTGACTAATAGATTGGGGAAAACTATTTCAGATAGTATAGGAGGAAAAGATTCTCTTTAAAGATGTCATTTGAACTGAAACCTAAATGATCTAACTAATGACAGGGAAGGAGAGTCTTTCAGATACCAGGACTTTTACTTATGGCTCAGAAAACTCAAAACATTTCACATAAGTTTTGGTGAAGTTTTCTCTTAGTATTTACATAGTAGCAAATTACAGACAAACTAAAACATACCCTTGTTTCCTTAATATGAAGAAATAGGTAATTTAATATTCTCGTTCTTCATAAAGACTGCTAGACGTCTTTAAAAAAAATCAGAGGTTGTTAACTGGCATTACAAATCTCTTTGACATTTTTATAAAAAGCTTTCCATGCTGTTGTGGAAATGTAAATTGGTACAAGATTCCTTGCAGAAAATTGGGAAAATGTGCTGAAAACTTTAAATACATGCACACTCTTACACTGGCAATTATGCTATGAAAATTTATTCTAAGGACACAGTTAAATATTTTATATAGTGTAGCTATAGAAAAGATTGCTGAACCACTGTTTATGATAGCAAAAATTGTAAAAACAGCCACAGTGTCCAATAAATTTGGGTTAACCAAAGTAAACTGTGCCACTTCAGGTAACAAGATATGGGTAAGAGAGTTGAAATAGTAACAACACAGACTATGACCTCACTACTGTTGGTTATTATGAATATTGTTATTGAGCCATAGAAAATGAAATTATGAAAAATATTGATTCAGGAAGATGTTTTAGCAATATTGAAATGAAAGCATATGCTTGGCTAAAAAATGATAATTGATAAAATATTTAAATAGTCTCAGCATGAGGTCTTGAGTTGAGTTCTTTGGGACAAAAAGAAATAAAAAATTAGGCCACCAACATTCTTGGGTCAATTTCAGAAAAAATGAACCTCAGTGGCAGTCTAGTGGATGAATCTGATTCCTTAACCTTACCTTATATGCCCATTTCCATTGATCCAGGAACTGTCCTGAATAGGTAGGGAAGGTAGCCTTACCCAATTTATCATCACAGAAAAAAAAAAAAACCCTAGAGATTTACCCTTGCTGCCAAAACTGTTCAAATTCTGTTTAAGTTGTGAGGTTTTTCTTAGAATTAAATCAGTCTAATTAATTCAAATTGCATTCTTTTGGAAAGGATGCAAAATGTATTCTCCCTTTCCAAAAATTGTGTCCTCCCAAGGCCTAAGGCATCATCTTGCTGCTGCTTTTTAAATTCTTTGGAAAAATTACTGAGTTTTTCTGTTTCCTTGTCTGTAATATTAGAATATTGAGATTAGGGTCTCCCTGGTGGTGCAACAGGTTAAGTCTCAGCCTATGAAGCTATCCACAGCCACTGCAGCAGGAGTTCGATCCCCAGCCAGGGGGCTTCCCACAGCAGACCTCTCCTGTCTTGCCCACTGCTCCCCTCAACAGTGTATTTCAGTAGATCTGCCTGTTCTGCTCCCGGCTCTGTCTCTCGTGAATCCTCTCACCACCCCACACCTCTGGCCTACACCCCAGTTCTTGTATGCATAAATAACAAAATCTTTAAAATTACCTACCTCACAAAGTGATTAAGAAGATTAAATGTGTTAATTTTTTAAAGCTCAGAAAACGCTTTTTTTTTTTTTTTTCATTTTAAAAGGACAGATTTTAGGAGAACGGAAAAGAGAGGCACCTGCATAGACACAGGTGGGCAGGAAAGCCCAGATAACAATGCTTTATGAGTGACTGCTATGTAAAAATTAAATACACGAATACCCCATGAAACCTCTAGATCAGCTTCTCAATTATTATCTCAATTATTGAGATAATTATAGAATATATTATTATCTAAAAGGGTATTCTAGTATTTTCTTGCTGTTCAGGATTTTTCTCCCAACCTTGTTGTTCCTTCTCTTTAAAGAATGACCCATCACAGTCTATCCCTCCCTCCCTCCTCGTTCCCCTTCTCTCTCTCATCCTCTCTCCCTCACAAGGGCTCACTTGCATGCTTATGAACTCCTGTGTGTGCACACGTGCTCTCTCTCTCTCTCTCTCTCTCTCTCTCTCTCTCTCTCTCTCTCTCTCTTTCTCTCTCCCCCACCCCCAACCTATAGTCTTCCTGCAAAACTTCCCCTCTATGTATAAGCAACAAACCCCTGGGACCAAGGTCCCCTCTAGGCAGGATCTCTAATGGCACATCAGGAGGGGTAAAGCAACCAAAACCAAAGGGGGGAGTAGAGAGGGCACACGTATGAGGCATCTTCCCTTTTGCCACACGCTCAACTTCAGAGTGGTCTCCTCATTAGTATTCCCAACTTCAACTCCATCTCCTCACTGCCTCCATTCTGAATCCTGTTGCAAACCCCTATATTTATACCAATTATTCCTATGAAATCCTCAAGAGCGGCAGTCTCATTTTCTTCTGAAATGTTTGCCATTCTTACTTCAGTCTCTTTTGTCCTATGATGTTCTGAATTTCCATTTATGGGCACTTGTTTTTCTCTACAATTTAAGTTAGTGTTTCTCAAAAAGAAATCTGTGGATTGCCTGTACCAAGGTTAGCTGGGGAGAAGGGGAATGGTGAGAAGGGCTCGGATATCTGAGCTTCCTTCCAGAACTATTGAACATAAATCTCATGCTCTGGAATTTACATTTATAAAGTTTATAAATGTACATTTATAATGCACACTGAATACTAAGAACCATAGTGCAAGAAACCCACAGACAGCAATGGGCACAGGTCAGGGCCCGGCAGGCAATGCCCCACTGAAACTGGCATTTGCAAGTATCTTCCATGCTTGAAGGGCTTTGTGAGCCTGCAAGGGGGCCAGGAAGCAATATGAAGTAGAAGTTTGCTGGGATCTGTTCCTATGGAAGTGGGAAAGACTGATTAATATCTGCTGTTTAATCTGGTAAAGAAAGGATCTTAAACTTTATACTAAAAAAAGTGAATGAATTTAATAGTAAAAAACAGAGACTTGCAAATAACCATGTGACATTCCTGTCACACTGTGTTCTTCCATTCTAATTAGATAATAAAGTTATTAATTATGCTTAATATGTATATGTCTGTCTATTAAAATAAATTGGAAATGAAATGGTTTCCAATGTTAAAAAGAGGGGAAAAAAGAAATACTCCCCACTAGCTTTAAGATAATTACAGCCCAGAAAGCAGCATCAGGACGTTAATGACAATACTTAGTAAAAAAAGGGGCTGGGAAGGCAGAGTTGTCCCAGAAAAGAATGATAATGGTAAGTTTCTAGAGCATGGGTGACTTTCCAGGCTAGTCTTTAAACAGCCCATGTAATCCACACCAGTACCAGTGAGGTTAGTATTAGTCATATCTCCAGCTGTCAATCACTTACAGGAGAGAAGAAAGATCCTTAGCTCTGTCACATAAGTGAAAGAGGTAGAGCCCATGAGGTCTGGTTCTAGAGCCCATATCTTTATCCCTATAACTCAGTGATCAGTCTCCTCCAAAAGAAGCTTCTGTAACATAAGGATATGACATTACCTACCTCCAAAGGCCATTGATGCAAGCAAAAACCTTAAAAGAGTATCTGGTATAAGTACTATATATGTATCTGCTGTTATCCAATATTATTAAATGTACAATTTATTAATGGCCAATGTAGTTTGGACCAATATTAACTAATAATTTGTATAATAGTAATTGCACTGATAATTTATTATTCATCACATTTCATTGGACAGTAATATAAAAATATGTAGGCAGAATAATGAATGTCATTTATGAGGTCAAAGTGAGATATTACTTTAAATGTGTTCTTTCAGACCACTGTCAGGGTACAAAGAAAATCATCCATCCCCCTGTGGGGTTCTTCTAGGCTGACAAGTAATCAAACAAGCATTAGACAGACTGAAAAGAGAAAAAGTTAAAAAAGAGTTTAATAATAAGACATATACATCTTGTATACATGGGAGACACTCAGTGCAGCAGAGAACTCATCCATGTGGCTTTGAGGCCGTCATGAAACTGTACATGTAAAACTATTTTTTCAAAAGCAGTCTTTACCTAACCTTTAGAGAACCTCCTGTAAAATAAGTCTTTTGCCAGAAAGACACATTTTGGGGTGTCAGATTTTCGCTTCCCACACATCCCTATATCATAAGCACCTGGGATGCTTGTAAAGGAAATAGAGATTCTAAAAGCCCTGCCAAAGACCCACTATAATGAGCTCTCAAAATCTTTACATTTGACAAGGGCATTAAGTGCTTCTTTTTTTTTTTTTGAAGATTTATTTATTTATACACACAAGAACTGGGGTGTAGGCCAGAGATGTGGGGTGGTGAGATGATTTCCCAGAGATAGACTGGGGAGCAGAACAGGCAGACTGACTGAAATACACTGCTGAGGGGAGCAGGGGGCAAGGCAGGAGAGGTCTGCTGTGCCATGTGGGAAGCTCTCTGGCCAGGGATCAAACTTGTGCTGCAGTGGCTGAGATAGCTTCATAGTGCTGAGACTTAAACCGTTGCACCACCAGGGAAGCCCCATTAAGTGCTTCTTCAGATCACTAAAGTTTGAGACTCCTTGCTACAAGCAAAATTAAAACATGTAGAAGTAGAAGTCATTATCAACCAACCTACATATTTCTCTGAAAGCTCGAGTAAAATATCTTAAAGGTATATATAGCTAGTCCTTCTAGGGGCGGTATTTCTGGTTTTCTGTGATAGGACTAAATGATTTCTGACTTGACAAAGTTTTCCCTCGTAATTAAATAATTTCCATACCATTATGCTCTATTAGGATTGGATCAATCCAAGCAATACAATAACAAGGGTGATGAATGATAGCGGATAAAAATAGACGATGCTTGATGTTTTACATCAAAAATATACAGTCCTATTTTCATTAACTTTGTGCTAAACTATGGTGACAAGAGTGACTAAAAAAACTTTTAAAATAAAAATTCAGGAGTAAATCTAGTTGATTTGTTCCACGTAAGATGTACTTTTGTGTTTCTCTATTCACCTTGGTTTGTATATCTATGGTAGGACTCTGGGGGAAGAGGGGTGAAATGTCAGCTTTAAGGTATATGTTAAACAACATTAATATTCATAAGCATGGAAAAGTAAAATAGTTTTGATAAATGGATTGAGTAAAGCATCCTAACAGCAGAACCACTGTAAAATTAGCTTCCCATACATGACATTCCACTTTCCAGTATGATGAAATGGCTAAGGAAAAATTACCATCAATGGGAATGATACATCCTAATTCCCTGTCCAATTTCCACATGGCTACGACTGCCTGCCCCAATCAGCAGTCATGTGTTAAAGAAGGAAAGATTTCCGGTCTTGGAGAAATAAATCACTGCTAACACAATCTACAACACACAGATATTTACTAAACACAAAAAGGAATCTCGGTTGGTAACGCTGTTCAAAGAGAAGAATTTGATTCCACCTGCCAAAGGATTGCCAGAAGGAGCAACCAGTGGATAAATATGTCGCTGTGTGAGCTTCTCTAGCGGGTCTCTGCTGAGTCATCCTTTGAGCGCTGTCCAAGAAGCTGCGCTTTCTAAGGAGGCAGCTAGAAAGGAGCTGGATGTCTTCCCCTCCTCTCCTCCGCTGAACATAAATACCTCCACCTGTCCAAGGGAAGCGCCAGGAGGGCACAGCCATGGCACTTTTCTGAGGTGTCTGCCAAGCAGCCATTGAGTTTTTGCTGACAGTCGCTGGAGGCAGACTGGAAGAGAGGCTCCCCCATGCCTGTTATGGATAATGACTTAAAGAATGAACGTGAGCATATTTAAACGTTTCTCCTCATAAGGAAAGAAAAAAGCCGCCAATACTAAACAAGTCTGTTTCTTTTTCGCCAAGATTTTGGTGGTAGTTTCCATGGCCAAGCAAATGTTTCCTTTCACACTCGACTCTCAACTGAATGCTATTGCATCGATAAAACATGAGCATTTTGTGTTCGTTTTTCGAAATGAAACTTGGAATGTCTCATAAAATCCTTCACTTTCCTTGCTAACTGTTGCCATATCACGCATTTGCTGCAAGAGGGAAATAGGCAGAGAGGGTGAAATAGGTGGAGGTAAAGAAAGAAGAAAAGACAAGCACATTGAAAAAGAATAATGAGTCCCAACACCAGAGAAGCAAGAAAAATTTCACAATTATAAATGAAATTAAAGCCATTGACTCTCTTTTCCAGCTGAGGATACTTCTTTGTAGTGGAAACCCTTCCCTTCTTCCTTTTTGTTCACTTACTAATACTTCACATTCACTTGGGTCTACAGTGGAGGGGCACATGGAACATACATGGCAGCAAGCTGGGCTGGTTTGATTGGCTCCCAAGAGCTACTGGAGTTTACAGTCACCTTCCAGCTCTGAGCTCAGAGATGGAAGCTTGAAAACCTCTTTGACAGGACTTACATCCCCCAAATCAAACCAGAGTATTTTTCCTCTAGAAAACTAATTGTTAAGTAAACATTTAACAGACTCCACTGGCCACATAAAACCTTCTTGACTTGTACCTACAATCATAATTGAGCATCTACTGTGTGCTAAGAATATTACAAGTGTGTCATTTAATCCTTACAACTACTGGTAAGCAGCAAAATACTTAATATTATTCCTGTTAGAAAAGAAGACTAGTGTTCAGAGAGTAAGTAAACCATCCAATACCACAAAACTTCAAGAATTTTTTTTTGTAAAGTTAAATTTACTGAGGCAATGTTAATTTACATCACAATATAGGTCTTAAAGGTATAAGTTTATACTTTGACAAATGTATTTTATTTCACCATAACAACCACTAAAGCCCCAGGAGTAGTCCATTGGACCTCTCTCTCCCCTTTGATCCCACCCACCACACCCTCTTCCGGTAGCCAGACTATTGGACTGGTAGGAGACTATTGCATAATACAATGTGCTCTCCCCCTCCTTTTTCTGCCCTCCCCCCAAATCTTTGAATGCAAAACCCACTTTCACATCGCTATACAATGCTGCCTTCCAAGGTGAATGGATGATTAGTCCTGGAAAAACATTGTCTAAGGAAATCTTGATATAAACATGCCAGTGAACAATGTTTACTACACTCTGCACTGCTCTAATTTGCTTATCTACAGTTCAAAGGAAGATGCAGAAAGCATGCTTATCAATTCTATTGATACCACAAAAACCTGGAAGTATATATTATCTTGTTTATCTGTTGTGTATATTTGCATGAACCAGTTAATATCCTCTCTGGGATAAGGCAAACTTTACAAAGCTAAATAAATAAAACAAATGTCATATATAGCAGTTGAAGGAGAAAATGATATGAATGCTGAAGAGAAAGATGTTTGGAGGAGTTTGAAGGTTGTCTTCAGCTTCAGCGACTGCTGTGTAGAAAAGACCTTTCTTTCTTTCTCTAGGGAGTGACATTCAACCAGCAGATGAGACAGGTGTATGGAAGGAAGAGTCCATTTCAACAGAAGGAATTTTATAGTACAACTCAGTGTGTTTATCATTTCTAAAATTACCCTAAGAGCCTGGAAGGCATGGGGTAATGATTAAGTATACACGGTTTGGGGCCAGATGACCCAGTTTCTTAGATCAGTGGCTTATTATCTATACATGATCTCAGGCAAGCTTCATCAGTTTCCTCAATTGTAAAACCAAGGATACTAGTAGTACCCACTTCAATGATTGTTTAAAGTATTGAAAGAAATACACATATAGACACACACACACAGTTTTATAGAATGTGTTACCACAGTGGTTACATAGGGTCACTGCTATGCAAACACTAACTTGTTCTGTTGTCAAGAGAATTCCTGCTTTAGAATAAATCAATTTTAACAACCTGTCAGATTGTGTTTATTTAACTTCCCTCAGGACATAGCACCAAACTCTAGGCTGGCCTACAACACACACACTTGTTGATGAATTGAGACCCAAAGTCCTTCAATAATCTGTCTTACAACTGTCATGAAAAATGATGGCATAAATTATGGAGAGGAAGTGGGGGTGAGATTCATGAAAAGATCAAACTGTACCACTCCCAAAGCTTTGAGCACATCTGAGTATTTCTGAATATATAAAAACAAATAAAAATTGAACCCCCAAGAAACAGGCCCACACAATAGCCTGTACTTTTAACAACCTTTTAAAACTCATATCCCTTGAAAGCAACCTAAAGGCCCAAAAACAGATGACTGGATCAAGATGTGATATATACACAACAGAATACTTCTCAGTGATCAAAAATGATAAACACATTCCATTTGAAGCAATATGAATGGAGCTGGAAGGGATTATGCTCAGTGAAATAAGTCAGACGGAAAAAGAAAAAATATTGGTGGCGTCACTTATGAGAAGAATACAAGGGAACAAAACAAGAGTTCAGAAAAAATAAAAGACAAAACTAGCAGGCAAATTATAAATCAGACATACAGCAGGGGAGAAGGAGGGAGATGGATCAAAACAGGAGGGGAAAGAGTGGAAGGGACTCTGGTGATTGTTCACAGGTGATTTGGTGGTAGGAATTTTATGAGGATTATACCTGAGGGGAGAAATCAAACACTGTATCAAAATGAACAACAATGTAAAAAAAATGAATGTATTATAAAAAATAAGACTCGTATCCTGATTTAATGTCTTAATACACATTTTCTGATATTTGTTTTTATTACAATATAAAGTGAATTGCTCTATGGCCAATCACTGGGAATAAGAGAGAAAAGCCATAATTCTTTCCCTGTAATGGTATATTTCATGTTTTCTTAAAGATTTATTTATTTGTGCATGTAAGAACTGAAGTGTAGGCCAGAGGCATGGGGTGGGGGTGTTGAGAGGATTCAGCAGAGACAGAGTGGGGAGCAGAACAGGTGGATATACTGAAATACAGTGCTGAGGGGAGCAGCGGGCAAGACAGGAGAGGTCTACTGCGCCATGTGGGTTAGTTCTCTGGCCGGGGATTGAACTCGTGCTCATACTGTTGTGGCTGCTGAGACTTAACCCGTTGCACCACCAGGGAGGCTCCAGTTTTGTGTTTTTGAAAAAATTACTAGTACTTATTAGTTTTGATAAGTGCACTTACTTAGTGTACAAAAGATGCACAAAAATTGTCCCCAAAAGGAGTTATCAACTCATACATGAATTTTTACCTAATAGACAAACTTGACTCCAATATTGCTAAACCAATACAAATCAACGATTTCAAAATGTATTTCATCCAAATCCCAGGAGCTGATTTGGACTCTGAATTTGTCTGAGTCATTGTCCTACAAAGATATATCCATAAGGAAAAGTAAACTAATTAGTACTGTTTAGCCTGAAGAAAAGAAGGCTAAAGAGAAAAAAAAAATTGTAGAATACCTATTTCAAAAATATGAAGATTATTACTTGAGAGATAGTTACCATATGTTCTTCATGTCCCCTGAGGATAAACATAAGAAAGTAAAAAAATATATACAGCTTAAATGAGAGCAATGGGGATTTTGGATAATGATTTTAAAAAGAACTCTTAGGTAACAAGTGCCATTGAGTATCAGAACAGGATAGCAAGAGATGGTGTGAAATCTTTTTTTCTAGGAGTGTTAGTTGTGTGCACATTATTTTCCAATTTGTGTCACCACCTGTTTTTATATTTGTATTAATGAAAAAAAAAATAAGAAAAAGTTAACCCATTCCTTCCCAGGGATGTAAACATATGATTGCTTGAAAGGCCTGCAAATCTCCTTTTTCTTCCGTCTTAGTTTCATGATAACCCAGGTTGTCTTAAAATCCCAATTTAAAAATTCCACTGGTTCTGAGACAGTTACCATCCATACACCTCTGTGGCTCTCCTGTTCTTCTAATCTCTTCTTCTTTCTTCAAGGGTCCCTTTCTTTTCCATTATATCCTCATCATGGATATGTCAAACTCTCTAAGCAGGCTTCTTTCATGGTGAATATCACCCATTTCATGGACTCGACCACCAACTTTAAGTGACTAATTCACAAACCCACAGCCTTAAATTTATACCATCTCCCAAGCTCAAATTCAGAATTGCCTACTCATCACTGTTCTTGCTCAGCTACCTCACAGTCATCAAAGCCCCAAAACTATCACCTTCCCAAGGACGCCTTCTTCTCTTGTCTTCCTTGTATTAGATTTTCCATTGCTGTCTTCATTCCCTTTAAGCATCAATCTTCAAAATGGGTTGTTTAAAGCTCCTCCAGGGGTGCACCTCTCCACCTTCAATCAGTGACCTTGCCTTTCAATTCTTATTCTAGCACATTTTTCACATCTTTCTTTCCCATGGTTACTATCACTAATTCACACGCACATATTGAATAGACCAGAAACTCTCTATCCTAGCATTCAGGGCATTTGATAAGCTTGACCCAAAATAATTTTTTCCAGTTATCTGTTATTTAAATTATTCTATTTGAGTCAAACTTACTTAGAATAATGCTGCTTCTGAACCTGTATTCAAAATTGGCCCCCATTATGGTACTTCTGTTTGAGTGTTACCCCCAATATAGTTCAATGCCCACCTGCCTTTGAGCACCCCAGTCTCTCCATGCACATTTCTCGCCTCTACAGTTAATTTTCTTTTAACATGTATTACCTTAAATTGTCAGTTGTCTTTTTATCATTTACCTTTTTAAGGAAAAACTTTTCCAACTTTCAATTTATCACAAATTGAAATCATGAAACCTTAATACAATTTTATAACTCTTCTCTTAAGAAGTATGTGTTAATGAATATAAATTTAATTGAGTAGAATCATCTTTTATTCTTCTGTGCTATCAGAATAATCACAAGCAAAATTCTACACATTTAAGTTTTTTTTCTTTTTCAAAAGACTAGTAGCTTTTAATCAAGGAATTCACTCTAAAAGCCTATTTCTTCTTTCATATGAAAATTGTAAGAAGGGAAAGGACCAACTAAAGCAGAGAGAAAAGAAGGAAGAAGTGAGAAGAAAAGAAGGAAGCCGAGGAAAGACAAAAATAGGGAGAAAGAGAGAGCACCCTGGTTTTGTTTCCACTAAGTTTGACAACTCAGATATTACTTGTGATCCTTCTCACAGTTCAATCCTCATTTTGGAGAATCAGTCAGGAAGATTATAGCTCACATCACTTATCCTCTAGAGACTATTCCTCAATTTCAAGGTTTCCAAGTAAAACAGAGAACAGCTTCTTTCTAAAATGAAGCAAGTTCTGGCTCATTCCATTGACCTATTTGAATAAAATTACTCCCACTCAACTTCTAAGCATCAAAGTTGGATCTTTATTACTGTTAATTGTAGGAATATTGCCTCTCTGCTTACCTTAACCTTTTCTAACATTACTGTTTCATTTTCCTTTTAGTCCTATGTAAAGGATAATGCATATCTTTCTGCTGTAGCATTATTGTTTAGTGAAGCAAATTATATCATTTGCACTCAATCCATCAACTCCATTACTAAAAATGAATTCCTCCTGGTGGCATAAACAAACTGGTCTTTAATACACAGAATATCATAACAGAGTGTCCTTGGCTGTTCACTCTACTGTATGTTCTGACACTTGTTAGTATATTTACAGTGTTTCTACTAAAAAAAGAATTGATCAAGGGAAAACAGCCAAGTTCAGAATGTTTTAAATCTACATTACATACTGTCAAAATAACTTTTAAATATATGTGAAAGTGAATATTTGAAATTCAAAACAAGAGCATACAAGCAAGAAACATAAAATGCTTCCATTTCACATAAATCACCTAAGAAAGGAGTTACTTGGACCATCCATTTTCTGCCAAGCTCATGAAGAAATGTATAGTGGTATGAAATAAGAGTATCCCCTGCCCAGAAATTGTCCTTATAATGGAAAATAATAATCTTCAGATGAAAGAGGTCAAGACTATCCAAAAAAAAAAAAAATGAACAGGAGATGATGTAATTCAGACAATGGTGATGGGTGACCTTTTTATTTGTGTAAGATAATCCTGTTGATATTCTAATAAGAACTATAGAGTCAGATGCATGTTTATTAGACAACTACTATGTGACTGGTACTTTCACTGGTTCTTGGGAAACACAAGAGACACAAGATTTGGTGCCCTGTTGAAGTAGAAAATGATCTAGTGTGGAACATAAGAGCAATGCAAAAAAAAAAAAAAAGTGAGAAGAAAGTGCATGGAATTAAATGCAAATCACTACTATTGGTTAAAAAGGAAAAACAGAAATTTAGAGAGATAGCAATTTAATGGGCTAGTCCATCTGGCTTCACAAAGGAGTCTTGGAGAACACGGAACTGTAGCTGGGGGCTTCAGGATCTCACAAATCTTGATTCAGTGATCAAAAGAGGTGAGAGGACACTTTTGATGTTAATCCTCAAGAAAAGGCAGGGAAACAAGACTGATACTTGTAGACAGGAGTCATGAGGGGGTCACCTAACTGAGGAAGAAACTACATATTGTGCAACAGAGAAAAATAAGTGTTAAACAATTTTAGATGATGTTGAAGACAGAAACCTCAAAGAGCATTGCATGTGGCTAAGGTAACTAGTGGGATACCTAGCTTGGCTCATTGATAGTGGAGACAAAAACAAAAAGGCATCAAATAATCACAGTTCATTCATACATTCTTTGAGACTTCCAATAAATCATGGAGCAAAGAAAATAGAAATAGCAGATGTAACAAGGAAACAGAAAAAGAACAGCTCTTAATAAACCAGCCAAAGGCTGTCCAATCAAGAATTAGTTTAAAATGACTAAGCTGATGAATTTACTGAGAATAATACCTTTGCTATGAATTACCCCTATTCATAGTAAAATTCTAGAATTCAAATAATCGATATGTCTTAATATGGGACAGGGCTCTACTTTTTCCTTTTGCCCTTTCATTTTTTAGATTGCTCAGCTTGTCTAGGCAGCCACTTTTGTCTACTATGACTAGAAAGATTTTTGTCTAATATGAATAGACAGTTCCTTCCCCAAGAGGTTAGATTGGGATTCGGGGGTGCCATTCTGGCTGTTCTCTCCAAGGAATATGTGGCAAACTGAGAATGACAGTGGCCTGAGCCATTTGGCCCAGGAAGGAGCAAAGACTGCAAGAGTAGAGAATAACATGCCTAAGTTAGCAGACTGGATACCGAAGAGATGAGAGGTGCATAGTTAAAGCTGACCAACCCCAGCTATATAGGGCCTATATCTAACTGAACCCCAAATGAACCCCAGGCCCAGGGCTGAGCACAGGTTAGCAGAGTCATTCAGCCAATCAGTCTTCAGTGACCCTAATCCAACTCATAACTCTATGAAAAACAAATGTTTACTGTCCTGTGCTGCTGAGATATTGTGGTGTTTACTATACAACATATTATAGAAACGGCAAATTGAATAACAACATTCCTGACCTAATATAAATTTTGCAACATACCCTGCATCCTTAAATAGATTTCCTTTCTGCATAAATTATTCAAACAAGCAAGACCTGGCAAAAACACTAAAACATACTTAAAAGCAGGGAAAATGGCCATAGCATATAGTAAGGTGAACATTCCTTTACTTGAACATGAGAGCTTTTGTGCAAAGCACAGACAGACATGAATCAAGCCATCAAATAGTTCATTTCATTCAACCTGCAAAAGTCTGCCAATAACCCCCACAAAACTTCATTCCTTAGCCCTTTTACCCCAATCTTTCTTCCAGAACTTACTCCCTTTTCAACTTATCTCAACATATCTATTGCCCATTCCTTCAGATCCATGCCATCAACCAGAGATCTTCATAGTAAATGGATCTGCTAACAGAATTGGTGGGAGTGTATAATTAATTAGATCATAGTATATAACCCTTTTGATTTAAAATTATTTCTGTTTCATGAGGCTTCTTAAAGATGTCACAACTTAAACCAAAGGCATAAATCTCTAATAACAGAGTTTCAGATCCTCTGAAGTAGGGACATTTTCTCTCTAACTTCTTCAATTAAACAGGAATGTAAACTGGATCCTGGTTTCCAGAGACATAAACCAATCATACAATGGAGAGGGAGTTTTGTCAATCTTTTGCAAGGCATATTGTTTTTTGTTCCCTCTGGACACTTGAAAGAAACAAAACTGGAGACAGAGTAGAGAGTATACGTACATGAGAGTACGCATGGTTACATGTGTGCTTGTGGTGGGGGGTGAGCGGAAGGTGGGCTTGAGAACCTTGGGAAAGATTCAAGATGTGTCACTTTCTGGTGCTATTGCAAAGGCATCCCCAGGTTCCCACAGATTAAAACCCAGGTCACTGTAAGAAGTACGGTGCAAGGATGGGATCTCTCCGTGTATTTCATGCCCTCTTTCTTTCTGTTTCTGCTTTTCCCAAAGGCCTCCTGACATGCTGAGATCGATGGTGGCCAGTGATAAGGATCTAGAGTTCACCCCTGAGGTCTGGACTCTGGGAGTCCCACTTGTCATTCCCAGTCCTTTCCCCTCAATACAACTTCTTGTCATGGGGTCTGACTTAAGTGCTCCAAGGACAGGGGGTCAGGGGCCCAGGAGAAGAAGCATCATTCTTCATCACTCAGGCTGGAAAGGGAAGGGTAAAGGAGGGAAAAGGAGCCATCCATGACTGAGTCTTGATTAATTACCAGTCTCGACAGTTACAAGGGATGTGAAAAACAGAACAGAAAGGTTAAAAAAAAAAAGCAACTTATAGCCTCCTAAACAGAAAATAACTGTATCTTAAATTAGAAAAATCAGCTAATCACATCAGATGTCTTATAGGAAGAATTTGACAATTGAGATACTATAAATAAACAAATAGAGCTTAAGACTTGTATTTGGTGGAGGGACCAGCACATCTAAAAGTATGGAAAAATGAGCTCTGAAAACCGAAGCCAGGATTATGCTCATGCATTTCATTTGCAGTGTGTGTTTCGTTTCTGTCCTGACAATAAAATTTAACTGCAGCCAACACAGACATGGAGACCTCTTGTTCTTCTCATGTGACCCCTCTGGCCAGTGAGACTCTGTAAACCCTCTTTCACTTGGTGGGAGTCCTCTAAATAATATGTTTAACTTTTCCTTATTTTCTTCCACAATGTTAGCTGACTTCCAAACCATCCAGGAAAAAAGTGCCCTCTAGCTACATTCTGGTATATTAGAAATTCCTAGAAGCAAAATTGTCCAGTTAGGTTAAGGAATCTTGTTCCCGGAAGGCGCCAGGGAAAGGCCACAAATGTTCACTTGCAGGTTCCCAGAACAAATTGTCAGCTTCACAATTTAGCCCAAGGCTAGGAAGTTCCTAGTTCTTTCTGGAAACAAAGGGAAGAAAAAGATGGCACTGGCATCTTTGCGTGTCAAAGGAAGGCTATGTGTGCATGTGTTGAAATAACAGGAGCAATCCAGTGGTAACAACAGTAGGTGAAGGTGGAAAAAACATATTATCAGGATCTGAATCGAATGGAAATTCTGATTAACCAAGGATCCTGGACACCTCTTCTAAAAACTTGCTGTTTCTCCAAAGGAGATACTGTTGATATAAACACATGTCTAATCAATTGCACTAATCAATTTATACTATAAGCTGTGTCATTGTCTAAGTATCTGAAGAAGTTAAAAACACTTCTATTTTTAAATTTGTAAATAAGTATTCCTGTTAATACATTCAAGGATTTTCTTGCTTTTGATTATAGTAATCACATTAATCACATTAGTCCTAGAACTAATTGACATTGTCAGATAGTGTTTGAAGGGCAGTTTTAATCAGGGGTAAGCAATATGTTCTATTTTTTAAATAGAATTTTAAGATACTCTCATCAAAGAAAAGCAATAGGACTATGGGTGTCTTGGCGAGGAATATGGTGGTGTAACACATCTGAAGAAGTGGGATTCTGTATTTCTGAGTCATATACAATGTAGTAAATCAGCATGAACTTAATTTAAAAATATAAAAATTTAAAAAGGTGGGAGAAAATCTTCTTATTCAATTAGGGCTCTCTTTCAGTGTGTCCTCCCCATCTATCTTATTATGTCCTTTTTTTTTTTTTAAGAAAAAAAAGAGATTTATTTATTTACTCATACAAGAACTGGGGTATAGGTCAGAGGCATAGGGGGAAGAGGGGCAGTGAGATGATTCATCAGAGACAGAGTGGGGAGCAGGACAGGTAGAGTGACTGAAATACACTGTTGAGGGTGCAGTGGCCAAGGCAGGAGAGGTCTGCTGCACCATGTGGGTCAGTAAGTTCCCTGGCTGATCGTGCTGCAGTGGCTGCTGATAGCTTCATAGACAACCCCAAGCACCACCAGGGAGGGCCTCTTATGTCCTTTTTTTCCCTTTCAATACTAATCTCAGGATATTTCAACATTAGCTAGGATTGAATAGAGTATTTAAATATATTTACTCTCTGCCTACCAGTAATTTTGCCACTTGGAACCTCACTTTCATTTGAGTTAGGTCTTCTTGATGGTTAAAAACATGTTGATATATGATAATAATAAATATTGCTAAAGATTTCAAAATTAAAAATAAACTGTAACACAAGCTTAAAATACTTAGATTTACACACAGATAAATGTAATAGCAATATAACCTAAATTTAAATGAATTAGCTCCCAAGACACTCTGCATGTTCATATTTTTCCCCCTCTCTCTTAGCCATGTTCCTTGTTTGGTGACACTGCTAATAACTAACAGTTGAAATAAATCTCTGTAACCAATCTTCTTACATTTGTAATTGAAACCTAAAGTCAGATCCAGAGGGTGAAATACAGCTCTCTTTTCCTTTTAGTGTTCTCTTTAATTTATATTCCTTTAAACATCACTTTTCTTACTGTGACACTACAACATATTTATATTATCAACCTTCTTCCCAGAAGTTCAACTCATCTCAAGTATAGCTTTTATTATCTTCAAAACCCTTCTAAGACCAAGTCAAAGGTTTATTGGCTGGTTCTATACCAGAATGACAGCCAAACAAAACAAAGAGTCAGATAGAACCAAGCCAGTGATAAACTCTCTAAGTCTGACCGTAGAATAAGGATATTAGAGCAGGAGGAGAAGGGTGGAGAGGAAGGTATGGAGGGGACCCAGTGGACTGTGGTGGAGGACGGTGGGTACGATGTGGTCACTACCTCTGAAGAGGTGTGACCCTCCACCTCTGAATCATATACAGAGTTGTAGGCCAATGTCACCCCAATAAGACAAAAATAATAAAACACACACAGGAAGAAAAGAACTGAAAGATACATATTTTATTTAATTGCTTCGTTTTCAGAATCACCACTTAGATGTTCTCAGAGATTCTTTCCAGCTTCACGAGTCTATCGCTAACAGTGTTAAGTGCCTACTGTATGCAAAATTTTCACTGGGAAGAATGCAATTGGCTCACGTAGAAAAGAAGTATAATATGAAGGCCTGGCTAGCCAGTTATATTTCACTGTGGCATCCAAGTTTCTGCTCACTCTATCCACAAAGTAGAATATGACCAGGATCAAGTGAGCACTGTCCATTCTGAGAACTTTGATTCTACAGCTGCATAAGTACTCCCGTTTGAGATTCTTCTGAGAATCAACCTTCCAATCTGTTAAATAACATGACAAAGTGACCCAAATGCCAGCAACATTTATAGGTAGCATTATAATACAGCAGAGAGTTCAGAGACCTTAAATTGATCTCTTAGACTATACAAAGACTGGCTGTCTAGTAGATACCTTTTGTAGGAATAATCTTCATAGGAATGTTTTCCTTTCATAGGCCATCCATCCACACATGGTTAATGGATCATCAGTAAGATAGTTTCTTCCCCCAAACAATTACCTGCTGTGTAGTTTTAGGCAAACCTAATTTCTTTGAGTCAAGAGGCTGTTCCAAGAGTGGCTTGCTGCCAGGTTTCAGAATCTAAGTTAAATGCCTGGAAACAGAATTCTGTCAATAAATAATCTGCTATTGTTGTTGCTAAAAGAAAAGTCCTTATTTTTCCTATCTCTGTCATGACATAGCAAAATTTGGGCATTTTCCTTTTTCTGTCAGTGAACAAATTATGCCAAGCCTACAATGTAAGCAGATACATGAAGATTTGGGAAGTCAGAAAATTGACAGAGTCCCCATGTAGACTGGTTTATGACTCTTTTAAGATTGATCAGGAGCTTAAGGCCACCTTGAATCACTGGACAAGTGTTCTTTACAAAGCAGCCATTAGACAAACTGGTTGCAACAGTTGTCTTTACCTTTCATAAATCTTTGTCTTCTCCTGATCTAGCTATTGCCTAAGTCACTGGATTTTAATTTTCCCTGCTTCCAAAATGTGTTTGCTTTGGTGTCTGGCCTGTGTTCTTGCATCAAGGCCCCTTCTGAAAAACTAGAGCAATGATTTCTCTGTAGTCTATGCGTCTTATGAGATGGGCATAGAGGTATCCAGTTTCCACTCCAGCTAACACTGACACTGACACTCAGGCCTCTATTCAGAGCCCACAGGAGAGTATTTCCTACTGGCAAGCTCCCAGCTGGCTTCTGTTGGTTTCCAGTTGCTATAACTCAGACACAAAGTCACTCTTATGTAGTGAGATGGGAGATGGAAGTTCTGTCAGGGAATCATTCACATGCAAGCCTGAGCCATGATGGTTCCTTAATGGTGCATGCCTTAGATTATGTGCAGTTTTATAAAAGCAATCTTGAAGACCTTGAAGACTCCTGGAATGGCATAATTTCTTCACAATGCCTATGTGTACTCTACTCATTTCTAGGTGACTTAGTAAAAGGTTAAGATGAAAAGGAAGGTATTTTGAATAAACAAAATCAAGTTTTCTTTCTCCCTCCATGTAGCTCCACCAAGAGATTCTGCATTTTGAAGACCTTTAGGATATTTTGCTTTCTCGAGGGATCTGGATTGGAGATGAAAGGCTGTGGCCTTTCTGGATCTATAATATCGGTGAGTTGAGAGCATTTGAATATTCAATTTCAGTAGCACATCAGGGCCATCAAGATATCCATATACCAATGACACTAAAGAGTTTTGTATTCCTGAAATTACCAACCAGTAGGTTTCCATTAGAGAATGCTCAGTGTTTAATACTGCATTAAAAAGAGTGTAAGGTCTTTAAAGTAAGAAAGAGGTTACTTATAAGTACATATAATTTAGATTTGAATTTAATTCATTTTTTTCAACAAGAGTTATTGAATACTTATTATGCACCTTGAGGACAGGGTAGATAATAGATGTAGAATGAAGGGAAAGAAAAAGAAGAGGAAATTGTCCATTACATATAAAAAAGCAGATATTTTGTCAACTGTCAAGAGTAGCATGATGATAATAAAGGTAATTTTTAATAAAGATTATGAACCATTTCAAGTTAATCTGAAAATATCTCTGTACAAGAACATTTCTCTTTTCCTTCTGAAGTAGTATCTGATCTATAAGGACTGCTGGCAAGAGCCTTCACTAAAAATTATAGGAAAATCTGAGCAAATGAGTAGATAAAATATTATTTCCCTTTAGAGAATTTTTCAAGGAATGTTCAATATCGTCCAACTCCAAAATGCAATGTGCTTCTTAGTCAGAACATATACCCTAGTGTAATGTAAATTCTTGCCCTTGCTATAAATACTGCCTTCAGGGAAATCATCCTCGAGGAAGAGAAAAATCACAATGTAAAACATCTGGATAGATACAAAAAACCTGTCTCTCTTTTGATGAATCAATAAATATGTCTTTATTGTTACTGTAAAATAGGTATATATGTATATAGATGTATGACTTTTTTTATGTCTGAGATAATGTGGTATTGCACTCACCATGAACTGACTTACAGGTTTCACTATGTGGTGTCACTGTAGAATTATATTCACTGGCCTACTTTGCAAAGATCTTGTTAGGAGAGAACTCAAGAGGAAAAAGTCTCTTTTACAAAGCAAAAGTCATATTCCTTTGTAGACGACTTAAACTTTGCTTTGTAAATTCTCCATTTTTTCAGGTTCCTGGGATTATTCCTTTAGCTCATTCTTTCTTACCCTCTCCCCCCACCCTTTCATGGTGATGCCCAAGAAAAATCACATGACCTGTCAACAAGAACCGAAGGAATAAGATTTGGACACTTATCAAAGTCAGCTGGAACATTAAGACCAGTAATTCAAAAGTATAGTGGATTTAAGGGTGGCTGGTGCTCTCCTTGGGTAAAGGGGAGTTATTTGATTCAATTGCCCTGATCGTTTTGTGTTCAGGAAAAAAATTCCTTTTAATGGAGATTCACTAACCATATGGGCCTTTCCCTGTGAAAAGAAAATGTTTCTGAAAACACCCGGAAAAGTCCTTTTCCCCAAAAAATATCTACTGGAGATTTCATCTTTGTAAAATCAGATGTGGTGCAGGCGGAAGGGCTAGCAGCAATTTATATTTGTTTCAAACACCATATTTCTTTTATATACATCTAATTTAGATATTATAAAAGATTTTGTGATTTTTATAATAGGAAACTTGGAAATACTTCTTAATGCTTGGCCATCCATTTGGACAGAGACTCACCACCATCACCACCACCTATTTTACAAGATACACTCTAAATTAATTGCCAAAACCACTGGATTTAATGAATCATGCTACTTTTTCACTTTACACCATGTCTCTGAAAACTGACTCAAGGCATATTAGTTATTATTTTCATAATGTTGAATGAAGGAGCAAAGCCAACATGTAATTAGCTCTGTGTAGCAGGATAGAAATTCTAGCTGACTTCTTTTGGCAAAATGTCCTTACGTCCACCAAAGGCAAACAAAACCTTTCAATATTTTACCAACATACAACCTGCTGCATTTCTGAATCGGATATTCATTCACATGCTCAACAAACACTTCTAGAGTCATGCTTTATGCAAAGCACTAAGCTAAGACACACACAAGTAGTGTATTTACTGTATATGAAACACACACTCAAGATGCAAACAGCTCTGAAACACCACCTGAGATGGTCTTCAACCCGATCCAGGGGGAGTTCATTGCTGAAAACCTTGCAAGTTATCTAGCGCAATAATAAACCATCTATTGAAATCTTGTATGATCCTGGAGAACAACATAGGCTATTTTTCCCTATTCCCATACACCCTTTAAAATGATTAATCCTTGAAGAGTGCATTACCTGCTAATAGAGTAAATCTTCACAGTGATCATTAAATTATTGTAGGGGCAATAGGGCAACCCAAGGAAAAGAACCATGTAATGTTTTCACTCTACATGCCTCTTCTATAAAATGCTGATAATAATCATTTCTACCTCATAGGTATAGTATGAGGATTAAATGAGATAATGCATTGAACCATTTATCCTAGTTACTGCAAATAAATGTTACCTTTCAACACAACAGTGACAATATAGTATCCCACCAACTATGAAAACTGCCGAGAAGTTCTGGAAATTTACGTAACTGATTTAAGAAGGTGTTTTAATTCTGCTCATAGTATATTGGTTTGGAAATGTTCAAAGAGAAATTATTTCATGCTTAAAAACTGCAAGCAAAACACTCTGGTACTCTGGCCTGCATCCTCAATTTTAGAATGTTTCTAGGTGAATGAATCTCATGGTCGTAGTTCACTACCAAAGCAGAAAAATGGTGAAAAGGAACTCGATAGTAGGGAATCTTTCCAGTTGTTTATTTCCCTTCATTTAGGTCAGTAAAACATATAGATCAAATGCTCAAAGCCATTAGGAGCAGAGAAAAATGCCAGAATCAATGGTGCAACGCATTTGGCACTTACTCCGAATTAATGCTTCTGAATCAGTGTTGTTCCTGATTTAACTTCTTGTTAATGGCCTTAAACGTTTGATCTATATCTTTTGCCAGTTCAAATACAGAAAAATCCACATCATGGATTCCCTATAGAGTCAAGAGGAAAATAATTTGCAATGACAACAGAGATGGCCAGGAACTGTAGTAAGTTTGAGCAGTGCTTCCTTTCTTGGGAAGTAATCACTGTAGGGAAAGCTGATGCCCTCACATCACAAAATACAACTATCATCAAGGTGAGAACTTTCATGACCTCCCTCGTGACCTAGGGATTAAATCTCAGTAATCTCGCCATGAAGACCCACCTCAATGGCCTGAGTTTAATCCCTTCCAGGGAGCTAACCCACATGGCACAGCAGATCTCTCTTATCTCACCCACTGCTGCCCTTAGCAGTGTACTTCAGAAAATCTGCCTGTTCTGCTTCCCACTCTGTCCCTGGTGAATCCTCTCACCCCTTGCACCACTGGCTTATACTCCAGCTGTTCTATGCAAAATAAATAAATAAAATCTTAAAAAATAAGTGAGAACCTTTACAGCTCCCTGGTAATTAAAGTGGAGATTCTTGTTAAAGAATAAAGAGTTGATTCCCTTGCCTGTTCTGTAGCTATTGGACAATTTCAATAAATATCTGTCAAAAGGATGAAAAGATCTAGCAACAATGGGGAGGCTTTTCGAAATCTGTCTTATCATGAATGAACCATTGCTCTCCAAACTGGATTCACTGGAGAGGCTAGCAGATGGTGCATGAAAAAGAAAACTGCTCTGATAAATTAATATGAAGAAACATGGCATTTAGCTATGATGGATCCGTGCAATCCAAATTTGTATATTAAAAGTAGTGAAAAGTCCCACAATGAAACAAGATTTTTAGTATATCTATCATCCTATGTTTACCAAATGTATTTTAGTAAGAAACACTTTTTTTTTCAAGTAACACCTTTGACATCCCAGTATAATTGTTTACTGATAAGTCTATTGATTTCATGATGAACCACTGAAATGGAATAGAATGAAATAGAATAACTAACATTCAGTAACTGTCTAGCATATGTCAGCCAAACATTATTCTAAATATTTTGCATGTACTAGCATATATTATCCTCTGAGAAACTCCATGGGGTGTACACTGTTATTATTCCCTCTACAGGGGCGCTGAGAAATTAAGTAACTGCTCAAGGTCAGACAGAATAAATGATAGAGCCAGGTATTGACCCAGGCATCTCAAACCAGCATACAGGTAGAAAGCTTGAGGTGCTTTTACAGAAATGCCAGAAACTGTTTTATGAAATCTTCAGAAATATTAAAACAAGTGATTTTTATCATCCAGAAATCCAAATGCTGAAAATAAGAAACAATATTCCAATATATCAAACAGGATTCAACTAAAAATTTTAAGTTAGCTATAGAAAAAATCCTCAAGAATAAAATTACTATACTAAAATAATAGAGAAAGTAGAGCTTGCAGAATAATTTTCTCTGAGAATCTTTTAAAACAAAAATGTTTCACAATGCATATCTCTTAGGAAAGTCTTCATTAAAAGTAACTGGTTTAATAATACTTAAGCTCTCGTGAACCACAAGTGTTCAGAGTTTCACATGAAGAAGTGAGTGTGGTGACTTTACTTCATTATAAGGGAGCCAGCCCACAAAACATTTTCGAGGTATTAATACTTCCCTTTGGGAAATGAGTCTATTAAAATCACGATGAAAATTATGGTTAAAAGGCAAATAATAATTTAATCACCCACACAAATTTTAGTGCAGATAATGTAATCATCTTAAGATGCTGAAATCTTATATAAACAAGTCAATATATGAATTGCACCCCTTGAAATATCCTGAGACAACAAACTGTTGACAAAAATACAGCATCACTCAACTGATGCAAATACCAAAATCTGGAGAGTATGTGTAAAGTTAAGCCAAAATATGAGTTCAGCACCTTTAACTATCCATAGCATCTTTTCAAACACAGAAAATAAAAATTTAAAATTTGCGGACAGTCTCTATTAAGGCTTGTCAGTGAAGGCTTATCCCAAGTAGGAAAATAATACCATGTTTGATATTAACAGAGAAGACCCAAGAATGACATTTTCTTTGATAATTACCCTCTGTCACTCATTCTTACATCCTTTATGTCTGGCTCTCTCCACTGGTAAGCTTAGGTGCTGCATTATTCAGATCTCCCTTTATTGTCCTTCTGAAAACTCAGGTTAGCACGCATAGGAAACTATTCCTTAAATGAATGTCTACAAAGAGACTGGACTTTGGAAAATGCAATGGTCTGAGGAATGCCTGCACTTCCATGAAAGTGCAGTTAGTATAGTGGCAATTGTATAAAGGAGATATGAAAAGGGTTTCCTAAATGCTACTCTCTGAGAAGGATAATGAAAACTGAGAGCTAATATTCATATCTGGAAATACTACCTGGGAATTGTTTTCCTTCAATCCCCCCCACCCCCTGCAAGGCACACACAAATCATTTTCTCTTGTTTCCTTTCCTTTCTCTCTCTCTCTCTCTCTCTCTCTCTTAATCACAAACTTAAAAATTATTGGACAGTATCCCAAAACACTACAGATTTCATATCTTGTTTAGACTAAGTAAATCATCCAGCCTTGCCAAAATGGTTTCATCAATGAGCTTGAGTTGCAGGAGCTTTCCCTATCAATTCTTTGACACTTAAGTAAGGATGCCGCTTGTCTTTGAGGACCTGAACCTGAAACCGGGAGGAGCTTGTTTGTGGAAGGTAGGCTGTCAGAGTTCCTGGCAAACAGAAGTCCACATCTCTCACCACCTCTGCTGGTAAGCCTGCTTTGATATTTCTTTGAACTTATGGACGGACTCTCTCTGGTCCCTAGGCCTCAATTTTCTTCTTAGTGATTATCCTCTAAGACCTACTGCTGAAAATGGCTTCAAAACTCTTTGAGGGTTCCAGATTTATTCACAGGCAGATGTGTCAAACTAGACTATGAAAGTCAACTTTGAGGATGAGAAGCTTTAAGATGGAATCACTTTAGCTCCCATAAGTTTGAATGGAGAGGATGTGACAGGTAGGTAAAGAAAAACAAGTTAATAAACAGGATGCCATCATGGGCAGTGACAGGCTGGTGAGAGACACAGTCACTATATCAGCAGAGAGAGGAACAGGAAGCACTGGGGGTGTACTCAGAGGCTACAATTGATCCAATTGAGAGCACAGATTGAATTTTGAAAAGATTTGCCTTTCAGATGCCAGATAGGGATTTAAGTAGGTACATATTGTTTAAAGAGGATACAATCAAGATTCCCCACCGCAAATGTTTACTAACCATCTATGAGATATGTGACCTTTTATGTGTTGCTCTGGGCTTCACAGGGAATTTGGAACTTCCTTTCACTAGTCTACATTTGGTTGAAGGCACACTGGAAAATAAGTTCATTTATGATGTAGAGAGTCCTGCAGTATGTGAGAATCAAGGCAAAACTGGGACAGGGAAAGGTATGGTTGGGTTGAACTAGCAAATTCTAGTTTTGTACTTTTGTAAGCACACATCAGGAAAACTAATATAAAGCAGAATAACTACTGTTTTAAGCAATTTATTGAGTTTTTACTAATAATTTCAATCATTAAGTTCCATGAATCAAAAGAATGGATTTATATTTTAAAAAATAAAAGTCTAGTAAAATCCAAAGGAATTAGAATTAAAAGTAAGAAAAAAACAAGTATGTTCAGAGCCAAAAAATAGTAGTAGTACCTTAGAGAGGCATGCTTAAAAACCTAACATATGGCAAAATTCAGATGCAGATGTTTACAGAACCTAGTTTGATTACACACATTATATAGATTAGGGAAAGAAAATGCTACATGAAGGTCAAAGTGGAATGGAGAATTTTACCCAGACTTCTGTTGACATATTTATTAGTTTGGAAACAAGTTTACACATTTTTATAGTTACTTTGGGATTTCATACTTACATATCTTCTTAAGTTAGAATCTTATTCTCTTTCCTTGTGGTAGCATTTTACTTTGTTTTCTGTAGACTTCTACCCTGCTCTGGAATGCTAATTGGCATAAAAATTCTTCATCCCTGGTCACACAATGCTTCCCTCCCTTTGTTGCATGTAGTATTTTAGATTCAGTATGAGTGGTATATGTGATGTACTACCACATATATATTATCATATCCAAGGGAACTAACAAACAATTGGGAGCTTAGATGACTAAATATTTATTATTTTCATTTTTTCTATTATATAGAAGCCTCCACTGTGCCCTAAGATGCTAATTTTAAAATATGATGTTGGCTGTGAGTTTTTAGATATAAACTAAACTCAGCAGGTGAGTCCAGTAAAAATTGAATTTTGTGAACTACATCATGTGCATTAGGCTGCTAAGATGAGGGGCTTGAAGAAAGGGCAGTTAACTAAGGATGCAAAAATATAAGGTCTAATTCAATTTTTATTCAGCCATATACCACTCTTCATCTGTTTGTGATACTGATGAGAATGCTGAAAACATTTTCAAAAACCTTTATATCTACCTTTTAGAAAATGCTCAAACATTCCCCATTTGGACTTATGTTTGTACGTGTGACCAGGAGAAAAAATGGGGAGAGAGTCCATTTATTTCTTCCTAGAGACTATGATTTCAAATTTCAATTAAAATGAAATGAGCAGCATGATTATCACTATACAGCAGGCTGTGGGTAACAGCAATAGGACTTCTTTCATTGCTATGGCAACTGCACTGCATTGTCACGGCTACCTTGGCGCTATATGTAATTGTCAGTGTGTGAGCTAAACTGATAATACACAATCAATACTCCATAAGCTGCAAACCACATTCTGAGTCTCAAAGAAAACCTAGAGAAGGAGAAGTAATTTATTATCATTTATATAATTGTGGTCTGGGACAGACACAGGCTACTGTAGCAATCTGTAAGTTTTGCTAGAAGGGAGGAGAAGCAAACATGGATTGTAATATCTGGACTAAATGCCTCACACAAGTAGGGCAGATAAGCCTCCAATGGTCAGGGACACTTAATGAGCATGAAACAGAATAGAACACAGTGGTGGTTGTGGCTGGGGCTTGGGAAAGGCACCAGCTCTCCTGCTAAAGGGAAATATCTGTAAGGAAACTTTGGAATAAAGTCTCTTGGAGTGTGGGTTTTTAACAAACAGGATATGTGTGCAAGCTCTCTGGGCATCCTCTTCATCACTGTCAAGTTGCCAGTTATTTACGCAATCAAATGAAAGTGTCCCACGCAGACACAAGTCTCAGTCAGGAATACATGAACAACCAGACATAGAAAGGACCAGACCTCCAAGTTTTCCAGCCAGTCCTCTCTTTTTCTCCAAATTCTTAAACCAGTGGTTCTGAAACTTCAGGGTACATGAGAACCACCTGAAGGGCTTGCTAAAATACAATTTTCTAGGCTCCTCCCCCAAAATTTGGAATTCTGAGGTATGAGATGGGGCCCAAGAATTTGGGGATTCTGTTGGTTCTGGAACCACACTTTGGGGACCACTATCTAAATTAATCTCAGCAGCTATCTCTTATAAAAATAACAGCAATTTTCTCTCCAATCAGAGTAATAACACAATTCAATTCAGTATGTTTTGGAAAAGAACAGGAAAAGGCAGTTAAATCATTGCATTTCATTGCATGTAATCTTAGTCATGTGTTATATCCTCACTTGCAGGAAGGAACAGGGAGGGTTGTATTGTTTTTTTTTTTTTTTCTTCTTCTTGCCTTTTGTACAAGTCTCATTTAGGAGCTTGAGATATGATTAGCATCTTCGAAGATAACTGAAGAATGAACAGAAGCAGGTATGCCAGATTAAAGTTTATTGAAAGTGTAGAGAAATAGATCCTCCAGGTATGAAGACAGGCTTGAGCAGTGAGAAGCACAACTGGCAGGTGAAATGAAAGAATCCCCTGAGGCAGGACACTTCTGCTGCTAACTCTGATCACGAGCCTCATTTTGGAAGGAGCTGCTAAGAGGAAGCCTTCCTTTTAGTAGAGAGTAAGCAGTAAAAAAGCTAGAAGACTGGTGTTGGGAGGGGCAGAAAATGCTGAGTGGCAGGAAATCTATGGAGCAGTTTGGGCCTGGGCAGAGACTGACGACTGAGCAAAAAGTTGCTGACTTAATGACAATAGCAGCGCAGAAAAATCCATCCTATTGCTTTATTTCCATGAGTAACACAGCGTTTATGTCATAGCGTATAAGCTGTGGAGCGTTTCCCTAAAAGAGACGCGCTTGAATGCATGCATGCCCACAAGAGCTCATGCTACCTTCTGGTTTTTGCTTTATCCCTAAAGTATCCCCAAGGATGGAAACTGACATCTTTTATTTAAATCAGGCTTCATATAAATTTACTCCCAATATGGAACATGGGAAAAAATCATGAATGTTTTCACATTATAGTAATAAATTAGTGAAAAAACTACAACTCATACAAGAGGCTAAACAACAGTTTTATGGAAGTAAATTTTGTTTATCCATTTCTTTGAAACAATATGTGTCTTAGGCTGTCTTGGAAAATCTACAGTCATTAACAGTAACAATGAATATAGTAGAACTTCAGCCCTCACAATAGTAGGTTAATAAAATTCCATTTTAAAACATTACCCAATTAAAAAAAATGAAGAGAAACTCACCAAGACACTTAAGTTTACAAAATGAAATCTGCATTGAATTACAGATTGCCATCACAGCACATATTTCCCCTGTAATAATCTAATTATTAATACCCTAACAGTGTTTCTCAAAGTGTGGCCCGTGGGCCAGCGGCATCCATTTCACTTGGGAACACATATGCAAATCCTGTGCTGCCCTGACCTATAGCATCAGAAATTCAGGGGATGGGATTTGGTCATCTGGATTCTGTTAACTACGAGGGGATGCTAATGCATCAAAGATTAAAAACATTCTGATAGTGCACACTTCTCTCTGTCCCTATCATCAGTCACTGGCTTTGTATGACATTCTATAGAGACAATCAAAACGTCAGTTTTTTTGGTTACATGGTTTCTGAAAATTATGGTCTATTCTTGAAACTGATTGTGATTAAAAAAAAAAAAAAGATCCCAGATTATCATCCTTTATCTTTTATTATGTTCTTCCTTTATAGTCACACTCAACTCAGTCTTGACATAGTTAAAAATCAAGAACAACAATGATAAAAGGCCCATTTACAACAAACTTGAAAGCAAACAGCAAACTATTTTCCTCTCATTTTCATTGCTACAATTTAGCAATTTAAGATCCAAGTGTCTCTTCCCAGAAATTCTCCCACTCCTCAAATGCTACAAGATCACATTTCAAATGTAAGTGTATTAGAAGGAAAAGACACCTATGAGAGCTTCTTTTCCCCAGTGTAACAACTGGCTCATAGATTAGGTTTAAAGAATCCCTCAGAAACCCTAGATTGCAGTGTTGGGTACTCAGGCTGTATCAGAAGGTATTTTTTCCACATTCATTAAAATTAATTTGTGCATTTTATGACATAAAATTTATCAAAGCATCTTAACTGTGAAACTAACTAACTAAATAAATATCCCCAGCATTCCCCACATTTAAAGAGATTATTTATTTTCTCTGAGGGCTGATAAAAGTTCTGATGGCACATTTTCTAATTTTAAAAGCATTTTCATTTCACACTTCTGAAAAACTTGAAGTCAGGAGTGAGCTGGTGGGTCTGTTTGAAGTGTGATTCACACTTATGCTCTCTTCCCCCAACAGCTCATGCATATTTATAACACCAACCAGTCTTCAGATTTTAAACATGCCAGAGAAAGGGACTATTTTAGAGGATAAAAAATAAGTGCTCTGTAGTTATGTAGCACTTTCTGTCCAAAATATCCACCCTGTTTACAAATTTTAACTTGCATTTTCCAAAGATAAAATAATAGATAAGTCATCCTCACCTTTATCTTTTACAAAATCCTTAAGAAAAATATTTTTCTGTAGTGCTATTTCAACAGTAACTATTCCCTTTCCAGGTCTCTAATATTCCTTATTTATTTAATGGCCCACTCATTTACTTATCAGTCAGTCCATCCATCCATCTCCCTACCCAAGAATGCATCTATCAGTCAATCAACAAACAACACAACACCTGATAAAGTCAGTGCCTGACCAAAGGAATATCACATCTTTCTCAAAGGTGGAAAGGCAGATAAATAAGCAAACGAGTTATTATATCAACATGAAAAGTACCACAATTGATAAACATATGGACCAATGAAGTCAATACTTTGTTCTAAATATTTTTCAAAGGCTTTTTGAAGACAGTGACATTTTAATAAACATAAAAGAACAGTTCAGTAGGTTAATGGGGGCAGAATAAAGACTCACTCAAAGGAAGGAACATGAGCAAGTTTTCAGAGGACTCGAGGAGCAGAGTATACTTGTGAAACAGCCAGTGACCCAGCATGGCTGGAGAGTTGCAGGTGGAATGATAGAGCTTCCGTGCTCAAAGGGAGGTAAATATGGCTGAAATAACAAGCAGAGGCCAAAGAAGAAAGTAGCTAGTCCACCCACACTGGGGAGTTTGGAATTTAGCTTGTAACTGAGGGGTCACCCACTCAATACCATGGACTAGTGGTCACCTGAAGGAAAACTAGGGCATGTGTCTCACTTAAGGGTACACTAATTCAATTCATTTAAATCATGACAGAGGTAAAGAAAGCACACTTTCAGGTTCAGATTCAGGTTCAGATTCCTAAAACTAATTGGAAACGTCAGGGCAATTAAGAGGGGCAATCAGATTGGCACTGAACTGCGTAGAAGGCAGATTCTGGTGAAGCAGCACAGAAGGCAGAAGTGGCAGTGAAAAACTGCTCTCCCAGCCCATTTCCAGCTAAAACGTGCATTTGTCCATTCATTCAACTAATATCACTGAGTATTTAAAATGTGTAAAGGCCCTGAGCCACTCAGAGTCAGATGATGCAACTATCCTCATGGGAAGTCCACTGGGTTGTTTTCTGTTGGGTTGTTTGTTTTCTTTTTTGTTGGTAAACTTCTTCAAGGCATCAACAACACCTCTCTGAAATACAATCATGTGCTTGCCTAGAGCTAGAGCGCTACTACAGAGCCTGAGTGTGCTCTTGCTCTGAGCACGCCACAAATGTGTGCTGATGACATCCAGTTTCACGAATACAGCATTGTTTTGTAACTTAGCCAGGAAACAGAGAAGGGCTGTGATTTAAACAACACGCCATCCCACTTGCTCATTGCCAGCAACACAGCCCAGAAGCCAAAGCTCTGGGCTTGGGAATCAGATGGCTGGGGTGGTTCTGAAACTCAATTATAAGCTGTGCTGATTCTTTCCAGTCTGAAGCAGACTGCACTTTTCAGTCATGCACATCATGCAGGGGAATAATGCAACAGCAGCTATTCTTCTCCAGGTCCTTCTGTTGAATTACCATTTGCTTTTAAGTAAGAGCAAAAAAAAAAGCACAAATTTGCCACTTGCTTAAAAGTAAGTTTTAAAAATAAGATATTTATTTATTACAAAAAAGTCTATAGAGCTTACCATCCATAAATATTCAGTAGGCTATAAAGCACAAACAATAGATTCCTTACAAGTTTATAAATTCTCCTCTTAAAAGAATTGCTGATAACATCTAATCAAGAATAGCTCCAAGAGAATTTTCAATTCTCTGTTCGTTATTCTATGCTGGCCTTGTTGTATTCAGTCCAGACTGATTTCTCTTCCCGGCTTCAGCCCTTTTTTTAAAAAAAGCCAAATTATAAATTATTTTACTTTTTCACTATCTAAAATTTGATCTCTTTTTTTCCCCCTCCCCATTTCCCATTTCCCTACTGCTGTTCTTCCTTTCTACGTCTCTTGGCAACCCAGGTGAACAATTTTTAACAGTCTTATCTTTACTATTATCTTGTTTCCTCACTTAACAATACATTGTGGAAATTCCTTTAAGTCATGTGGTTTAGAACAAGTTCATTCTGTTAAATGGCTGCATGACAGTCCCTGATACAGATTTACTACAATTTACTCAGCAATTGGATTTTCTTATTTATGAACATTTACTTAAATTTCCTTTTTTTCTAAACCACTATAAAAATGCTGCAATAAAATCCATGCACATGTAAACTTAAATACTGATATTTTTATTCCTATGAGATACATTCTCATAATTAGGGTTCCCAAGTTGAAGGGTATATGTACTTTAATTTCAATATAAATCATCCCAGAAAAGTGGAGCTTTGTTTAAAAAATCCATAACAATTCAATTTTCCACTGCACCTTGAACATCAGTAGGACTTTGTCACTTTTAATACATGATTATAAAGTGATATCTTATTTTACTGACTTTGAGATTCTTTGGCCATTGTGGGGATCAGACATCTTTTCTCAGGTTCAAAGTCCATCAGAATGTTTTCTTTGGTGAATTGCTTATTCATCTGTATCACTCATTTTTTTTTTCTATTGGGTTGTTTCTTTTGTATTAATTTGCAAAACCTGTTCCATCTAGTTATTGTTAACTCTATTTTCATTTGATGATGGGAAGCACTGCTCTTCACCTACCCAGAACTGATCTTGCCCTTCTCACCACAGTAAAAGAACTCTACTATCATAAATGGATGTTGCACTTTGTCGAATGCTTTCTCAGCATCTATTGATATGATCATATGGTTTTTATTTTTCTTTTTGTTGATGTGATGGATTACATTAATTGATTTTCGGATGTTGAACCATCCTTGTGTCCCTGGAATGAATCCTACTTGGTTGTGGTGTATTATCTTTTGGATGCATTGTTGGATCCTGTTGGCCAAGATTTTGTAGAACTCTACTATTAAGGCTGACATATGCCAAGATGAAAGAAAGAAAAACAACAAAACAAATCTCATCAACCAGTCTCCCTTTCAGCTGCATTAGACAAAGTTAAGGTTGAAGGAATAGAAGTGGAAGTTAATGTCTGGTTAATTTCTTCAGAGATGTTACTTTTTGCTTTCATCCCTCTGACTTTTTCTTTCCTGGCACTTGGATCTAATCAGGAAGGTAGAAGAGTTTTTCAGGGAACACAAAGTGACAAAGAAAGCTCATGGTCAGCATGGTGCTTTGTGATAACTGCTTGGAGTTGCTGTATGAGCTCTGGAATTTTTACCTTCTCACTTCTTGTTACATGAAAAAAAAAAAGACAATTTCTTCAAGGCACAGTTATTTGGGTTCTCAGTTACAACTATCTGTAGACTTAGTGGACATATTTCATTACATTTCCCAAATAAGTTATTTAAATATTGAAAACACTATCTATTACTATATTTTTTCTTAAATATTTTTATATGTTGACTTTAAAAAATACAACATATGGGATTGCTGTCTCATTTAGAGATGTTTTATCCAACTACTAGATTATAAATATGGTTCAAATGTTCTTTCAATATTTCTGATACTTTGATTTATTTAACTTTTAAGTATTTGATTAATTTGGAGCTTTTATTTTCTATAAAGTGAGATCGACTCCCAGTGTTATCTTCCCATATGGATGGGAAGTTGTTCTTCTACCATGTGCCAAATATCATTTTCCATCTATCCACTAAATTGTGGTAACAACATTGGAAACAACTAAATTCCCATGGATGCTAGGGTCTATATCTGAGTTACTATTATCTTCCTTTAATCTATTTGTTCATTTCCATGCTAGGATCATACATTAGTTTTTATTATAGTGAATTTATAAACTATAGTCCTTCCTTAGAATCTTCTTTCTTATATTTCTTTGGGCTCCTCTCAGACATTGACTCTTCTTTTACATGAAAATTAGGACCACTCTGGGCCATTAAAAAGTTACCAGCAGCATATTTTACTTGAAATTGCAGTGGAGAATCAACTTTGGCATTAAATCATCTCAACCAAGGCCACTGACTATTTTTCCATGACTAGATCTTATTTATTTATTTTTATTGTTTTAAAAATATCAATGCTTCTCATATGTTGTTAAATATTTTAGATATTTTAACTTTTAACCTAGATATTTTAACTTTTGTTTCCTATTATATGTGCAGAAATCACTCTAGTCTTGTCACTTTCCTTCCTTGCTCCTTTTTCTTTTGGAGATGTTCAACATTATTAAATATAAATGAAATAGGACAGTTAAAAAAACTGATTAGAATAAACATTAGGAAAAATTAATTTAGCTCTTTTTATTTATGTCTTAAGGACTACCTCTTTCCACTTCCTTCTATAGATGAAGGCATCTGAATATCAAAGTTACCCATGTAGTAAGTGTCATAACCAGGATTCAAACTCAAAGCCGCCTAGCTCCAGAGCTGTTGACCTTTCCCTAGTAAGTTATTGCTTCTCTATGGCTATTTCCCCAGATAGTCTCAATACTTGCTTCCTACATAGAGGCATAAAAAATAATTAACCCAAATTTTAAAAGGGAGAAGATATTTATAAATATGTTCCCATCAATAAAAGAGTTCTTTCCTACATTCTCTGTGTCCCATCTACATTATATTCTTCTATTTATTTGTACAGAGTTAGCCATTTCTTCCTAGTTTTAGATGTGCTGAGGTAAGGCATTTACCTTCCTTTTACTCCTGAAAGTTACAGTTGCACATAAAAAAGCCCGCTGAATGTTACCCAATGTGGGTAATTTCTAATTGGGACAGAAAAAAAATAATAAATTAAAAATTCCTTCTTTCAGGGATCATGCTCAGTGAAATAAGCTAGAAAGAAAGAGAAAAATATCAAATAGTTTCACTTATAACAGGAATATAGGGGAACCAAACAGAGAGAGATACTCAGCGAGGGAGGGGGAAGGTAAGGGCTCAAAATGGGGTAGAAAAGAGCATAAGGGACTATGGTGATGGGTCATGGATGAATCAGTGGTGTGCTACCCAAGGGGAATACACAATAATGTAAAAGATATAAATAATAAAAAAATTCCTTCTTTCATAGAAAGCAGGAATTTAAAATTCACATGCAGGACTGTCTGTTTTGGCTAAATTTTGTTTCTGTACATTTTCAACAACAGGGAGGTAGGAAAGCAATAGATTGACACATGGGTACATACACACAACCACCATTCCCAACCTTCTGAAAGACACGTGTTTAAAAGCATTGTCTACATTTCAGTGTAAGAAGCATTACTATTTGGCATGCTGCTCCCTCTATCCTAAAGTACAACATCATTATGTGTGGTGTTAACATAGTTACAGGATTGATTGTTGCCCTACATGGGCAGTATCTTTCAGCAATTTCTGCTCTGTCAAGTGCAAGAAAATAGAATGAGACTCCAGGGAGGGGTAAGGAAAAAATGAGAGTGATTCCTGAACACTGATTTCATACATAGCTTATGCATGTACTATTCCAATAACTTCCTGTGACTTTACTGAAAATCCAACTCTCCCCATCATAAAAAGGAAAGGTATTTTGGGTCTACCACTCTTAAGAAATTGAGAAGAGTAAATGTACTGCATGTCCTTCCCTCTACCCATTATTTCTTCAATGGGGAGCAAAATAAAGAGTTTGTGTAAAGGTTTAATTAAGGGGAGAATTAAAACACGGATACTGCTTCTGTGCCTGGGGGAAATTGGTGCATGTTTTTCGAAGTCTAATTTCAAGGGCAGAGTGGAACCTTGTAGAAGGGGCTTTTCCTACTAATTGGGCCCTAAGTGAGGAGTCCATATATTTAAAGTTCTCCTGAAAGGGCTATTTGCATTCCCCTCCTCCTCAGAAACATGCTTTAAAGGAGAAATAATCTTCCCTTTGAAAAAGTATTATTTTGAAGTGTGACAGTCCTTGATTTGTGACAGGACCAGACAAGTGATGCAGGGAGCCACCAATTAATATCCCAAACTCAAGAGGTTGGGGACATTCAGGCCTCATGAAAGCATAATCTTCTCTTGATATTCTGACTACCTCAAATTCCTTCAGGAATTGTGTCACACAAAACTAATACTTGACAAGGGAGCCAAGTATACTGAATGGAGAAAAGACAGACTCTTTAATATATGGTCCTGGGAAAACTGGATTTCCACACAAAAAAAATACATGAGACCAGACCTCTATCTCATAGCAATTGATTCAAAATGGATTAAAGATTTAAATGTAAGAGCTGAAATCATAATATTTCTAGAGGAAAAAATAGGGCAAGATCTCCTAAGCATGGGACTTGGCAATATTTCTTTGGATATGACACCTAAAGCACAAGGTATAAGATAAAAAATAAAAAAGATAAAACTATGTCTAACTAAAGAGCTTCTGCACACCAGAAGAAACAATCAACAAAATGAAAAGACAACCTAATAAAAGAGAAAAGGGAAAGGAATATGGCAAGCCATTTATCTGTTCAGTGATCTATATCCAAAGGTTATATAGCCCCATGAAACTCAACACAAAACAAACAACAATAATCATTCAATTAAAAAATGGTTAAAGGACCTGAATAGTCATTTTTTTCAAAGAAGACACATAATTGGTCAATAGGTACATGGAAAGGTGCTCTACATTACTAACCATTAGGGGAACGCAAGTCAAAAACACAATAAGATCTTCACTTTATACTTGTTAGGGTGACTAGTCTCTAAAGACAAGAAATAATAAATACTGGTGAAGAAGTGGAGGAAAGGGAAGACTTTTACACTAATGGTGGTATTATAAACTGTTACAGTCACTATAGAAAACAGCTTAAGTTTCCTAAAAAATTAAAAATAAAACTATCAAAAGTTCCAACAGTTCAACTTCTGGGAATATATCCAAAGGAAACAAAAATACTATGTTGCAGAGATATCTGTGCCCTCCAGCACAATTTACAATATTTAACACATGGAAACAACTCAAGTGTACCTCAACAGTGAATGGATAAAGAAACTATGGTGCATATATACAAGTGAAAGACATGAGACACAATAAGCCATCTGGGTTTAGGTACCAAACTTCATGACAAATCACAAGCAGAGAACTGAGTGCTGCTCTCTGTGGACAGGAAAGGTTTGAAGGTGACTTTTGAAGAATGTTGTATTTGTGAAGGTAGAAAACAAAGTGAAAAACATTAACGGCATTGGGAAAAACGCAAAGGTAGACAAGCAAGAAGCCACAGTGAAACCATGGATACTGACCTGGGTTGAGGGGAAGGAAGAGATGGGAACAACATTGGCTTTGTGGAGTAAGAGTATTACCATTGATAATCAGGAAGAGGAGCTAGTGTTGCCATGGCAAAAAGTATTGAACACTTTAGGGGCCTCCCTGGTGGCACAAGGGGTTAAGTCTCAGCACTATGAAGCTATCTGCAGCCACTGCAGCATGAGTTAGATCCCTGGCCAGGGAGCTAACCCACATGGCGCAACAGACGTCTTCTGTCTCACCCACTGCTCCTCTCAGCAGTGTATTTCAATATATCTACCTGTCCTGCTCCCCCTCTTTCTCTGGTGAATTCTCTTAGCCCCCAACCCGCCCACACACACATATCTCTGGTCTACACCCTGACTCTTATATGCATAAATAAATATTTTTTTTAAATAAACACTTTAAATATTTAATGCCACAATCAATTTATTCTAAGGTCAACGTATTATGAAAATACATAAGCACTTGTCATAGAGGACCTTAAATTATTAACTTTAGTACGAAGAAATCCTCTCCTTTATATTATCCATTTTATCCACTGAGGTCTGATACATAGATGTATCTCTCCCTCTAAGAAGCAGTCTCAAGGGAAATGTTCTCATACAATAGTTTGTCTGGGTGAAGATGACAAGAAAGTCATTTTAGAAAATAAAGAAAATATCTGCCATCTTTGGTTAAGCCAAGTGCTTGTGCTAACGCCATCTTACATTATCTATTGCCATAGATTTTCTCTTTTCCCAACGTGACAGGTAATTCAAAGAAGGAAAGTGTATGGGTGTGGCATGCTGAGCACTGGGTGAGACCCTACACTGGGGAGAAATTAGGAGGGTGAGTTTAGAGTCAGAGACTTGTAAGCCCAACTCAAAAACATTGAGTCCTTGGGCCAGTTATTATTATTTCTATTTCAGCTCAAATAGTCAAGTTCTGAACTGCTCTCTCCTTTTCTCTCTCTCTCTGTCTCTCTCTCTCTCTGTCTCTCTCTCTCTCTCTCTCTCTCTCTCTCTTTCCTCTTCTTTTTATGAGAAAGAAGAGTCTCTTGAAGGCCAAGAAGGACAGATTGGGGGGTGGGGCTCAACTGAATGAGAAAGAGAGCACAGCTAGTCCCAGGTACTTCTGAACACCATGTTGGCTGCATGTCAAAGCAATCTACTAATTGATTAGAGGAGAACACAGATTAGGTGTGCAAAATTTGGTGGGAAAGACAAATAAGGAAATCAAGAAATAAAAAAGGATGTGACAGACTGTTGTTATAAGAAACATTTACTCAGGATTTGTTTCCTGAGGACTGGACTTTGAACAATATCTTACAGTGGACGGGTCATCCACCATAAGCTGTTCAGTGAAGGCTCCTCAAGGTGAGCAATGATCTTGCAATAGCAGGGAGGGTAGAAATGGAATTAACATAAGGGGAGTCCCAAAGTCTATCACTTTCATGTCCTCCTTACCCCTAACCTCAGGAGGAGTCATTCAAGTGAAATCATAAAGTAAGGTGGCCAGTGATCCCTGGTTAAGGGGTGCATGTTTACTGATTTTATTTTAGTGCAGAATGTTGGGGGAAATTCCATGTAAATAAAAAAAAAATTCAAACAAGAAAATGTCTTCAAAATATATCCTAAGGCCACCATTACTGTTCCATTCACATCACTGAAAAATAGCATGAGATTATGTTATCAACATATATGGGAACAGTTACTTTTCTTTCTTTGTTTAAGTCAATCTTTTAAAATTTATTTTTATTTATTTATATATATATGTGTGTGTGTGTGTGTGTGTGTGTGTGTGTGTGTGTGTGTGTGTATAAAAAAACTAGAGTGTAGGCCAGAGGTGCAGGGGGAGGTGAGAGGATTCACTAGAGACACAGTGGGGAGCAGAACAGGAGGATTGACTGAAATACACTGCTGAGGGGAGCAGTGGGTGATACAGGAGAGGTCTGCTGTTCCATGTGGCTTAGCTCACTGACCAGGGATTGAACTCAGGTCATAGCAGTGATAGCGCTAAGACTTAACCCCTAGGCCACCAGGGAGGCCTGGAAAGGTTCATTTTCAAAGCACGTCATAAAATGCTATGATTTTGTGCTGAAACAGTAATTCATCATCAAATTGCTTAACCTCTCATGCTCTCCATCGGTCTATACCAGTAAGAACCACTATCACAAAAAGCAATAAACACTTCTCCAATCATCCTCCATTTCCTGAGTACCTACTGTGTGTGATAGGTAGTTAACATAGATCACTGTATGTGATCTTCATAGTAAGCCTGAGATGTCAGGATGAAGAGAAAATGGGTGCGGGGATGAGTGTAGTATCTTGATCAAGATCTGAGACTTTACCAACGAACAGAGGCAAGAATGAGATACAGAAACATCTGACTGAAAAGATTGTTCTTTATTTCATCTTTACCACATACCCTTCCTAAGAAAAGTTAAAAGAAGCCAATCAATAGCAATCTTATTAATCCTATGATCTCATCACTAAACACAGACAATCTTCTTAATATTTGGGTCAATAACGATTTTCAATCCTCTGGGTTAGAAAAAGTCTCAACTAAATTATAACAAAATCAAACCACAAAAACAGGAGCACTTTCAACACATACAAGATGAGATGAGATTTTAAATATCTTAATTTTCACATTCAAAATACCAAGACTATTATTTCTGATAAATTTCCATTTTCTATAGATGAGCTTTCTGTGACTCACAATAGAATCTTTGGGGAATTTGCCCATTTTAATCAATGCAGCAGTCAGAGTAAAGAGGAAAAGAGTCAGTATAGATATGTCTGTGATTAAATTAGGTTGACCCTCAAATTGAGAATAAGCTAGATTTATGAAATACTATTTGTACTGATCCTTAAATCTTCTACTTTTCCAGGCTGCTTTTACCCCCATTACAAAGAATAAACTTTCAGAACAACACAGCATCAATAAAGCTTCCTTTAAATTCTTTCCAGATATACATGATTTTATAGGAAATATTGTAAATTATTATTCAATCAAACTGAAAACCCAGGAAGGAAGGAAGCAAGTATTGAAACAAAAGGAATCTGCAAAATAATCCATAGACGGAGTTATTTTAAAATAACCCCTGCATTTTTAAATATTGCAGCATGTATAACATTCTCTCCCAGATCCCCAGTTGCACTGCAATGATGGCCATTTGTAAATCATTTTTAATTGTCTTATTAAGCAGCTTAGTGTGCAGCAATCAAAAGCTTGTGGTGTTGTGAGACCTGGCATAGCCATCAGGCACGGATCAGCAGTCAGGATAATAGAAGATGCAGAATTATATAACCAGTTATGGTCAGCAGGGAAGGCCATTTGGAGAGA
>PVIJ01012612.1:0-26435 GCA_004024925.1 Scalopus aquaticus
GTGTGTGTGTGTGTGTGTGTGTGTGTGTGTGTGTGTGTGTGTGTGTGTGTGTGTGTAGGAATGCCAGGAAGAGAAATAGAAGGTTACAGAAGCCACTGTAGTATGAAATAGTATGAAAATGACCTGATGATGTTCTGAATTGGGTGGACACATTGGAAAAATGGCCTGTTCTTTTTTTGCTGAGTTATAAATAAACAGAAAAATCTCATGGATTTTCATTAAAATCACATATCTTGAGGATCTGCTTCCTGCTAGGTGCAGAGACACAGTACAGTCTTTCATACAAACAAGTTCAGATTTAGTAGGCAGGTCTATAACGCTGGTCAACAGTGAGATCGTTACTGATTAAAAAGGCCCTAATCTGTATTTTCTTGGTGTGCTGCACATGAATATAACCCTGAAAATTTTTTATTAGCTCTCATTTTGAAGATATTTCATGTATTTCATTTTATGTTTCACTGTGTAAATTTATACAGTAGGACTGCAACAACATCCTAAATCAGTCTAGAATGATGTCATATTGCATCACATTGCATAATACCATCATGCACACATCATCCAGAGTTGATTGCATCATTTTCTGATGCAATGCAATACTACTGCCAGGCAGCTGCTGAAGTAAGCTGACATCAACAGTGCACTAGAGAAAGCCCTGTCGGAAAAGTTGAGCATTTAAATATTTCAGACTTTCTGAGAGACAGCTGAAGCTACTGTTCCTTAGAACTGTTAGTATTTTATCCATTTATGCACAATACAGAACAGTAAGTGCATTAATAGTGTGGACAATTTCTGCTCTATTTGTGGGGAAGTGACATTTGCCAACCAGAAGAAAAGTATCACTTCTCAAATGAAGAAGGCTTATCTTTATTTCGGATGCAAGGTTGGTGACCAAGACAAGCCTTGGGCCCCGCATCTATGCTGTGCTCCATGTACAACACAGTTTTCACAGTGCTTAAATGGCAAAAGACCATCAATGCCACTTGCAGTCCCCATGGTGTGGAGAGAGCTAAGCAACCACATAAAAGACTGTTCCTTCTGCTTGGTTCCTCCTCTTTCCAGAGGAATAATGAAGCAAAAGAAGTCGAGAAGAGTCTACACAAACATTCCGTCTGCATTGACACCAGTTCCACATGGTTAGGGACTTCCTATTCCAGAACCTCCGGCAGAATATTCTCTTGATTCATCTGATGAGGACAAGGGTGACCGACCTGTTCTTCTCCTGTTCCATCAGCATGCAGTGATCCATATTTTCACTGTGGTGCATCATCAACCCCACACAGACTAACACAGGAAGAACTAAATGACCTGGTTTGTGATTTGGACTTATCCAAGAACAAGGCAGAATTGCTAAGATCAAGACCCCAACAGTGGAATCTTCTAGAAGAAGATGTCACAATTACTTTATATTGAAAGTGCCACCAGCAGTTGGAGCCTGTCTTCAGAAAGGAAAGTACTCTGGTATTCTTTTCTGATGTTGAGGGCCTCATGAATGCCTTAGAAATCACTCATGACCCACAAGAATGGAGGCTATTTCTAGACTCTTCAAAACTGAGTCTTGGGGCCTCCCTGATGGCGCAGCGGTTAAGCGCTGCGCTGTGGAGCACAGTGGTGAGCGCTGCGCTGTGGAGCTGTCAGCAGCGCTATGCAAGTTCAACACCCAGGCAGGGAGAATCCCACATGGTGCGGCAGACCTCTCCTGCCTCGCCCGCTGCTCCCCTCAGCAGTGTATTTCTGATCTGCCTGTTCTGCTCCCCACTCTGTCTCTGGTGAAGCTTCTCGCCACTTCACGCCTCTAGCCTGTACCCTAGCTGTATGTATAAATAAATAAATCTTTTTTTTTAAAGCTGTATGTATAAATAAATAAATCTTTTTTTTAAAGCTGTATGTATAAATAAATAAATCTTTTTTTTTTAAAGATTTATTTATTTGTACATCCAAGTTGGGGTACAGGCCAGAGACGCAGGGCGGCGAGAGGGTTCACCAGAGACAGAGTGGGGAGCAGAACAGGCAGATCAGAAATACACTGCTGAGGGGAGCAGCGGGCGAGGCAGGAGAGGTTTGCCGCACCATGTGGGATTCTCCCTGCCTGGGTGTCGAACTTGCATAGTGCGCTGCTGACAGCTCCACAGAGCAGCGCTCACCGCTGTGCCACCAGGGAGGCCCTATAAATAAATAAATATTAAAAAAAAATTTAAAACTGAGTCTTAAGGCTGTGCTTTTGCACAATGGAAACCATCTTCCATCTATTCTATTCCTGAACAGCTGTGCAAGAGACAAGTGAAGAAATCTAAGAAGTAGTCTATGACTTGATTTTTTTATAGGTATTAACTGTAGGCCTATTACTATTGGCATGCATTTCATGATGTAAACATCAATTTACTGAAGATTACAAAAAAAACTAGAGCCAAAATTAGAATTTTGCTGTCATATTTGTGCTGAGCACATATAAATTGATAGGAAATGACTAATTTTATTTCAGTAGCATGACTTTTGCAAAAATTTGTTGACCCATGTAATCAGAGGGTACATACAGCAATTGTTGCTGTGCTAGAAATCTGCAGAGGCAGGATGTAGGGACAAAGGAGGAAGCGGTCGATGAACTTGAACCAGCGAAGCCAAAGAGGTGAAATGGATTCATTCATTCAGCAAATGTGGCTTGAGCTCCTTCTGTATGCCTGGCACTGTTCTAGGCACTTGGGATACAGAAGTGAATAGAACAGACAGACCCTCCCTCCCAAACTTATTTGGTACTTTGGGAAGGGGGCCAAAAGTTTTAAACAAATTTAAATAAATAAATTTAAATAAATATAGAAGATAATTACAGATAGTGATGAAAGCTAAAACGCAAGTAAAATGGTGTAATGAGAGAGGGTGACATGGAGAGGAAGGGGGATGTGCTTTGTGAACTTTACCTAAATTATCATTTTCCATTTATTTATAATGTTTTTGGTTTAGTGACTTGTTCTTCTAATAGGCTATATAATCCATGAGGCCTGGGACTTGCCTATTCTTCCTCATCGTAGTATCACCCATAGCTAGAGTGATCCTGAAACATAATGTGGATGTGTCATTCACATTAATTTGAAATGAGTGGAGGGGGTGGTTACCGTGCAGGCTAAGAAGGTCAGTAGGGTCCAGGTCATGAAAGGCTACACAGTTTAATGAATTGGGACATTTTCCCAACAGCAAATAAAAATCTTTTAATGAGTTTCAAAGCGATGATCAATATGATCAGATTCTTGTATGAAGAGAGGATCGGGAGTTTGAGACTGGTAGCAGTAGTGGTAATTTAGGATTTCACTGCAGGAAGTCTGGAAAGGAGATGACAGAGAATGAAAAATGCTAAGCAGGAAGAATAAATATGAGTTGGGGCCTCCCCAGTGGCACAGTGGTTAAGTGCTGCGCTGTGGAGCTGATGGGAGTGGTGACTCAAGTTCGATGCCCGGCTGGGGAGCTTCCCACATGGCGTGGCAGACCTCTCCTGTCTCGCCTGCTGCTCCCCTCAGCAGTGTGTTTCCGACGATCTGCCTGTTCTGCTCTCCACTCTGTCTCTGGTAAACCCTCTCGCCGCCCCACTCATATGGTCTGTACCCCAGCTTGTATGTATAAATAAATAAATCTTTAAAAAAAAAAGAATAAATATGAGTTGGTGACAGACTGGATATGAGGGAGGAACATGGGCCATCTTCAGGATTCTGGTACAGGTGGCCAGATGTGGTCATTCTCTAAGAGAGGAGATACAGAAGATGTAGGTTTAGAAAAATTAAATTCAACGTGGAGATGTTGAGTCAGTATGAGTGTGGGATATCCAAAAGAAGATGCCCTCTTACAGGTAGTGTGCACATGAATTCAGTACTTAGTAGAGGGTTTGAATTAGTAATATAGATAGGGGAGTCACTAACATGTAGTTATTTTATAACTCAACTGTATGGCTTTTACCTTAGCCCTGATTTAATGATACATCTTATTTAAGATTTTAGCATCTAAAGGGATGACATTCTTCATTTTGACTTTCTTGCATCAGTGTCAAGGTTTATGAATGACTTACAACAATGTTAAAAATGTACTTTATTGTTTCTTGCCCACCCAATCTACTGTCAACTTTTCATATACCATGCCTGTGTGATAAGTGCATGCGTTCATTATCTCCCTGACAACCCTATACACTGGTTGTAAACTCCGCTTTGTAAATGAGGGTGATGGAGGCTCAGTGATTGACTCAAGGTCATGGCCAGTGGTAGTAATGCTAAATTTCAACCAGGTAAACCTTATTCTATGGTCCTTGCTCTCCTGCATCAACCTGAGTTGCCTCCAAGTGCCTGTGGTTACTGATGGTTTGTTTGGCCTCTGAATGCAATTATTCTTTCTTTTTCTGATACATAAAAGACTTCTTTCAAAAAAGTCTAAAGTGTATAAACAAAAACATTAATAGTGATTATCTCTGCATGGTGAAATATGAGTGATTTTTGTTTTCTTTTCTATACTTTGTATCTCCTGAATTTTATGAAATGAACATTTATTATTTTTTATAGCTAGAAATATAATGGCACTATTTTCATAACAGTGATGATTTTTTCCCCATGCACAGTATTAACGGTGGGCATTTAATGTATTTTAACATTGCTTCCTACCTCCCCCATCACATTAGTGGGAATCCTTAAAAGCAGCATTACTGATGATTATTTTGTCTACAAATAGTCTTAGTTGAAAGGATAAGAAGTGATGATTTTACTTGAAGCATGCAAAGCCTATCTACCCCTGTAGGAGAAATGAATATTTTGGCCTCATGACCTCAGTGAAGGTGCTTTTTCTTTTTACCCTCAACTTTCCACTGATACAGTTTACTGAGATGCATGCTAGGTATGCTATAAAAGGGGGATGGAAAACTTTGAAATGTCTAGAAAGCACTGGAGTTTGGATGGAATTATGTTTTTAAGCACAAAAGAGACGTGAAAAGGTAAAAGAAGGGGACAGATTTTCAACTGATGTTTCTCTTTATATATGTCAGGTCAGTTTACTTTTGCTGTTCAGTTAGCCATTTATGCTTGTCTATTTAGCTTTCTTAGTTTTCCACTAATATGAAATGTTTTGTTAGATTGGCTCTGGGACTTACATAAAACCCCTAAGAAATGCAAATATTTCAGGACTGTGGAAGGCATTAAATAATTATCTTCAGAAGAGACAGCAGTAAAGAAGTACAATGTTTTAAGTCTATTAAGATAAATTAGTTCTCTGGTTTGCCATAGTTTTGAATTCACTGCATTTAAGTTGCAGGCTTCTAATTGGAAGACACTCAGTAGCTCCGTATAAAGATATAAAGATGCTTAGTAAAGAATATATGATTGCTTCTACATAATCTGGTCCCGAATTCTAGTTGTACACGTTTTTGGCAGGAGAACAAGTGTAGAAAACTTTATCCTGAGCTCTGCATGTCCACCTTTTTCTTTGTAGAGCTTGGTTATTTTTGCTTCTGCACATTTCTGCTCATACTCATTTTGGAGTGTGTGGGGGAAGTCTCAGGACCACACATGCCTTGGGCCTGAGCCTGGAGCACCTGAAAGACACAGACTGTTCCAGTCTTCCTACCCACCCCCCCACTACACTTCTGGGACACTGAAATTGTACCTAAGCTTCCCCCCAAACATACCCTCTCACCCTGGAAACAGTTAAACTTACTTCATAGATGTACTCATTAGAAATAATGTATTCCTCCCAAGACAATGAAGTCCTAAAGTTTGCTCTGGAAGCTCCGTGTGCAAGGGTTACACCTTCTTTCCTCCCAGAGAAGAGTTTATCAACTCTAGAAAGTAAGATTTGGGAAGAAAGTTTAAGCATTACTTAAAAAAAAAATTGGTGCTAGAGTCAAAAATCTTCAATATTCCCTTGACAAAACCTGCTGAATGGGAAGCCAGGGTATTTTGATTGAGTGGCTTAAGAGTGGGCTCTCAGTATTTGAGCAGTGGATTTTAGTGGTCATCTGTAGTAAACTTCATTTTAAAGATAAGCATTTACTCCTCTTCAATTGTGTTGGTAAATAGAGCTATTAAGAGCTGTACTCTCAGGGATGATTCCTAGGTCATCTAGTTTGACTCCTGTTAGGAATATAATTAAAGTGGCATCTCTTGCTAAAAGAAATAGAATCAAAGTACCAAAAAAGAAAAAAATCATGAAGCAGTAATGATGATGCCATTGTCACTCTAGAAACTTTTTTTTGCAATTTATATATTTTATTTTATTATTTATTTCGAACAGTATGGTCCAATAGAAACAGTGGAAACCACATGGTGATTGAAAATTTCCTGGTAGTCATACCAGTACAAAAGTAAAAGAAATGATGAAATTAATAATATATTTAATCCACTAGATCCAGAATATCATTTCAGCAAATAAACTATGCAAAACTTATTTTATATCCTATTTTATTACTTCTTGCAGTCGATGGATATCTAACACAAAGCTCATCTCAAATTAGTCAAGCCACTTGGCAAGTAGTTGGCAGCCACATTTGATGTGTGGGTATCATGATAGTGCAGATTCAGAAAATTTCTTTAAATTTTCAAGTAATATAGAAATAAATATATCAAAATAGAATAAAAATATTTTTAAAAGTGCTCTTAATACTCTTAGATAACTAGAAAAGGGGAAAATATGTTGAAAATTACTTAAATCAGTAGAGTAAATAAATGGCTACCTGGTGGTATTCTGTGTTCCCCTCAGCTACTAGGAAATATTACTCATTTGTTAAAAATGAGGGGAAAGTAGGACACGGTCCATTCTCACTTGACTTGAAATAGGTAAGGTTTGCACCAACATTCCAGTGACAGAGTTCCCCAAGGGAGACATGGCTCTTTGGTGGCCCTGGCTATGAGTTTGGGAACTCGTAGAGAGGGGTAAAATTCCTCTGAAATGAAGCATTGCTACCAAAACACTTTGAAATACTTCAGGCTAACATACACACACAAAAAAACAAAGAACAATTATAAATTCTCCTTCCTAGGAGGATTCAATATGTAATTATTTGGGACGGGTATTTTTTACAGTAAAATATTTTATTTCTTGAGGCCTGAAATGTTAACATGTTTGTTTTCATTTCATAAGTAAGGATGGATTATTTGTACTCAGAGGAGTTTTGGAGAAAAAGTAGGATCAGTCTGTCTTCATCTAGTTTGTGTCATCTCATCATGACCCTCACTTTATCTGCCCTCACATTACTTTAGCCAAAAAAATTGATCACCTGAGAGCTGTAAAATAAGGTAAGGGAAGAAAAATTGTCTTCATTGGTAAAGTGCTTCTTGCAAAGTAATATTTTGGTCAATGAAACTAGAATCCCCTTTCAATCCCTTTATTAAGATGTCTACATTTCCAGGTTTTACAAGTGGCAAAGTGAGGAAAAATGATGACTTCTAGATCAGCAGTTCCCTGCCCGGAGGATTTTTTTAAACTTTATGGATTGCAGTCCAATTTCTCCCACTCTTGTCATGCAAACCTTAGTGAGTCAATCTGAATTTCTTGCCTGTTCTTTCATGGATTGATTTCTAAGAGATCTTTTTTCCATTTTTATTTTTTTGGCACCTAGGAATTAAATAGCTTTAATTACTTGGATCTGTACAGACTTGCTGACCTCTTTAACCTCACTTTGTTGGAGAAGGCAGTGATCGATTTCTTAGTGAAACATCTCTCTGAACTCCTGAAGAGTCGTCCAGAAGACGTTCTAACGCTTCCTTATTGTCTGCTTCAGGAGGTCCTGAAGAGTGACCGCCTGACCTCTCTGAGTGAAGAGCAGATCTGGCAGGTAAGGGTGTTCTGCATGAGTCCTCTTCTGGCATGGAGAAGGCATGGAATAATTAAAAGCTAAAGGACTGAGCAACAATAACAACTCTTTGTCTGGTTTGGTTCTCATTGGGGTTGAAGTTTTTAAAGTTATGCTCCTCAATGAGCAAGTATTTGGAGAACACCAGCCCTTGAGACTGAGTCCTCAGCTCCTTCATTTTAACTCAGGGAATTACAAGTGAAATTGCTCAGCCCCTCACTAGTTCTTACATTGGAAAGACTCAAAGTTGACCCCTCCCCCAATAAAAATAGCTTTGTATACTAAATATGAGAAGAATGGACTATATAGGGATCTCATATTTAAGACCAATAAAGTCTGAACAAATTCTGGGCTTTCCTGTAAATCAGAAATGTTCTTTGTTGCAGCAGAGAACAGCTGGGACTTTAAATGAAACAGAGCTCTTCTTGCATTGCAGTGGAAAAATCTCTCTCCGTAGTTCATTCTGCATTCATTGCTATTTTCCTAAGTCCTGTCTTTTCGCCTGACATAGCATTCTTTTCGAATAGCCTTTGTCTAGGGAACAGGAGGAATTTTTTGTGTCTTCAAGTTGATTATTCAATTTAAATCCTTTCCTACTCATCCCCAGTGACTGTCTTTGAACAATCCACGTGGTGACTTTGGGAAACAGAGCCCATCTTTCCCCCTTCTTATGCTGTCTATCCCACTCTCTGAAGCACTGGCTAACCATCTTGTTACTTCTAGGGTGTTATATCTCCAAGATTTCATGATCATATAAAAATACTTATATAGAGACTACAGTGGAAAATAAGAAATCTTCAGTTAACTGATGAAGTAGTGAATTGCTTGCCTCATACCAAGTGACATTCAGAAAGCCTTTTATTTCTGGTCAGAACAGAGTCAGAGGTAGCTATTAATTACCCAACACTTTACTGATTGATAATTTTCTTATGCCTTTCTCCATTTATCTTTTTTTTGTCTTATTTTATCAGCAACTTCATTCTTCATTGTTGTCCGCACCAAAGGTAATAGAGCTTCGATGAACTTTGCAAATTTGTTGCAAAAGCTCTTTGCGAACTTATTAGTTTATCATCACAACAGGCCTGAAAGATAGCTGTTATCACCCGCATCTTCCAGATGAGCAAAATGAGGCTTCAGTGCTTTACTCAGGGTCATAGAACATACTCAGCCTTCACATCTGAGACTGATGACACCTGCCCGCTCTCCAGTTTTCACCACTGTTTAGGAAAAAAATACATAAGGGGGGGAGCCATATATTTTTTTCTGCTTCTTAGGCATTTCTAATTTTTATTCAAGCAGCGGTCAGAAGTGTTGGTGAGAGGGAGTGTTTGATATGAATTTTAATTATCTGTGGTTCTCTTCTGTATATACATATCATCAGAATTTTCTGTTCGTTTCACAGTGGGAAGTAGCCAAAGTTTTCTTCACTTCCCAAAGAGAAAAAAAAAAAAGCCTTGTAATGAATTCTTCATTTAGTTATTTCTAACTGTATTGAGATCTGAGCTGACCATCCTTGTGACTTGCATCTCTTAGGCACCATTGAAGGCAGTACCAGAGACCAACATGATAATGTGCAAATGTCTACTTGTCCAAAAATTCCATACTATACAGTTAAGAGTTATCATAACTGCCTCTCTAAAGGTTACTAATATTATAATGTATATTTTTAAAAACTGCTTTCTGCTGCAGGCAATGTTTTTTTTATACCTGGTCCTCAAGAAAGAATTAAAAGACATAGTAAGATCAACTTAGGCATTCAGCAGGCAGTAAGAAACTGTTTTTGCTTTATCTTAGTAAATAAGTAATTCCTTCATTCTCGACCCCATAGAGAAAAATCAAATCAGACCAGCTATATTGCCTCAAGTATAGTTAAGTTCATCATTTTTGCTGAGGTTATACTAGTAATGCAATATACTATGGAAGAATCTAATATTCAGCCCAGGGTGAAGATTGGGTATGCCAGAGGATTAGTGTCAGGGTGCTTTATAGAAGTGAAACTTGATGGACAGGCTGGAGACAGATCTACAGAATCTCATTAAATTGCTGAATTGTTCATTACGGAACGTTCTCACTGTAATAAAGTGCTCATTGACTTTGACAAATCCCCATCCCATGTCTTAAAGAAGAACCATGAAGCAAGGGGTGTTGGGGAGGAGAAAGGAAATTGGCACAAAGTAGGACAGGTAATAGAAAAGCTATTGGAGAGGTAGTGCTATTTGATTAATATGTGTAACTGGTAACTTATGTGAGAGCCGAATACACACACACACACACACACACACACACACACACACACACACGTAGTTCATCCACTGTCTGCTGATAATGTAATCTGGGACATTCGTTTTCTTTGGTGAAAGGTGTAATTTTCATTATTCGCCAGATTTCACAGTCTGGCTCTGACGATGTCTTATAAGAATCCTCAAATCATCCTCACTGAAAATTTTTTCACTTTTTTAAAATGTGCTACAGGCTGTAATAACCATTCGGTGGACCTGGAAACCTGTGAAATCCCACAAGATTATGCCTTATATCTGTTCTTTCTTTCCATCTGACCTTTTAAAACTTTGTCCTAAGTCTTTTCTCTCACAGAGGGCTTCTTCATCCCCCGTAGACATTTTTTTTTCTGCCTGTGATAACCTGAAACTATTTGGTCTGTTGGTTAACTTCACTTTCTATTCACAGATAATGTAGAGACTTGAGGCACTGTGTGTACACTTTAGATGCATAAGGACACAGAAAGTATGTGTGAGTGTGTGCTTTAGTTCAGTTCAATTCAGCTCAACAATTTGGTCTCATATTTCAAAATCAGCGATTTCTCAGGTTCCAGATGAAAGACATCAAACTGGTTATTGGACTCAAAGAAAGAGGGGACTAAAAATGAGCAAATCAGCCAAAGAGGAAACACGGGGTGTGAGGTCACTCACATCCGTGACCTGGCAAATTTCCACAGGCTTTATTTTTCTTTTGGGTTTTAACTCTAACTTAGGACTTTGTTTCAGTTGCCCCTGTTAAATTTCCCATGTTAGATTCAACATATGGCTTCAGACTACCAAGCTGCGGAACCACTATAAAGATTGGAGTGACATAATGAAACAGTTCCATACTCACAACAGGGTCTGTTTTCATTTTCATAGGAAGTGTTGGCTAATCTCAGTTTTCTTCTCAGGAAAGTAGATTCTCTGCCTTTTGGGCCTCTGATTCTCTTTCAACAGAATGAGATATAAAAATTACTTCCCATCAAAATATAGTTTATGGGAAAACCTGAATATAAATTCTTATATTTGCTAACATAGGAAAAAGTATGGCTCTCTATCCATCTGTACTTACTGAGCACCTACTGAATACCCAAGACCATACTGGAATATAAAATGACTATAGGTTTGCTAACTCCTCTCTAAGTGTCTTCCCAAATAGGAGCGAACCTTATGGTTTGAGACCATTAATCCGGTTTTCTAGATTATTATTTCTGAAGTAGCAGAAACAAGAAGGATACTTAAAAATAAGTAAGGATGGTTTAAACTAAAAAGTGATTACTCCTTGAGGACCTATTATGTGTGACACACAGTCTTAAAAGCTAGATTAAAGGCTCTATAAATTTTCAGTTATTGGGTTAGAGAGAGTTAGTTTAGCTTTGTCTCTGAATGTGAAGCTTTACTTCCCTTTAATTATTAATTTGTTAACAATTTCCTAATTTTAATGAAGAGTACTTGTCATTTCACAAGTACAGACTGAAAGTCAATGCATCCTGCATTAACTTTGGATTGAGGGCACCTCCTCCTTATATTTTGAGCCTAACTTTGCCTAGACTCCAGTGGATGTAAGACCAAATAATTTAATATTCATATCACTGATATTAAGCAAGGTCAGCTCTTAGAACGGAGAATTTTTGGTATCCTCCTCTCACCCCCTTTTCATATGATAAAGAAGGACTATGTCACCTGGTTTGGGGCAAGGGGCATTCTGTGTTTGTCTTGGATTTTACATCTCCAGAGGCAAAGACCGTGTAGGTAGTGTTTACATTGAAACCTACCATGTTGTTCTCTTGCTCTCTATAAATAATAAATAAAAACAGTAATGTAGAGTATTCGTATTAACATGTATTGAATGGGTAATAAGACATCCCACTATTCCTATATAAGGCCGGATTTATTCTCGGTAAATTGGTATACAAAATGAGTTTGGCCTTTTAAGACTACATTTGCCTTGTGTTTTTGTTGGAAACTCGCTTCCATAAGTCATACTGTTAATAACATTCACTTTATTTCTCTAGAAACGTTAGTCACATGTTGTTTAGAGAAGTCACTGATCTCAGATGCCATGTGGTTTTGATAAGCCCTGCCTGGGCTTTCATCTACGCACAAAACCACCCACATTGTAATTTGATTGAATCATTTTCCTTAAAAAGAAGGCAAATTCAAACCGAAAACTGCTATCCCTTTATAGCGGAAAAATAGAAGACACTAGCAATATACTCAAGCTTTTGTCTTTAGATAAATTAACCCAAATATGCCTCCAGTCAGGGAGAAGAAAGTACTTCAAGCAATGGTATATGTTAAATAATACTAATATAGTACTTCATATTTGAATATCCCATCACAGTTTTAAGAAAGCTTATGCATTTATTATTGCCTTTCTCTCCTGTGCTGCAAATGGGGAAACCGAAGTAAAAATCAAACTCATTTCTTCTAATTCTTGGGCTCTTTTCATGTGGGCTCCTAAATTCATTATATAGTAGAGGCTCAAAAATATGTGCTAATGAAAGGCTTGACCATTTTTGTTCATTGGCACAAATTGATAGGCGGATAGCCTGCTCTTTCTGCCTCCATATCTGTGTCATTGCTGATTGCAACTTGCCTCCATTACATGTGCCTAATTCATGTCAAATAGTTACTGAGTGCCTACTCTGCCAATCATATACTCTTGAGCACTAGAGCTGCCTGCTACCTGGTGGATTTTGGGCAGTCACTGGTGGAAAAGACCAGCATGGTCTTGCTTTTATGACTCTTAGCAGTGTCTGATATGGGACATTCCACTATTTTTAAAAAAATCTGTTTTTATTTTCTTACATCATTGTTTATTGTTATACAATATTTGATTTCTCCCCTCAGGTGCAGTCCCTGTATTTTCCTCACCACCATATCATCCATGTGCCAACACCATAGTCTCTTATTCTTCTCTTCCCCATCTTCACCGTTCTCCCTCCCTTTCACCTCCTGTTTGCCTCAGATCTATGGTCAGCTTACTAGTTTTGTCTTTTTCCTGAACCTTTGTTTGGTTTCCTGCTATTCCACCTATAAGTTTAGCCATCCAATTTTTCTCTTTCTCCTTCTGACTTATTTTGCTTAGTATAATCCCTTCCAGCTCCATCCACATTACTGCAGATGGCATGAGTTTATCATTTTGATCACTGAGTAGTATTCCATTGTGTATATATACCATATCTTCTTGATCCAGTCATCTGTTTGGGGGCATTTAGGTTGTTTCTGTATCTTGGCTATTGTAAATAGTGCTGCAATAGGAGTGCGGGTTTCCTTTTGAATTAGTGTTTTTGTGTCCTTTGGGTAGATTCCTAGGTGTGGGATCGCTGGATCACCTGGGAGGTTCTTTTTTAGTATTTTGAGGAACCACCACAAAGCTGAACTAGTTTGCATTCCTATCAGCAGTATAAGAGGATTCCTTTCTCGCCTCCTCCTTGCCAGCATTTATTGTTTCCAGTTTTTTTTTAATATTGGCCATTCTCACTGGTGTGAGGAGGTATTTCATTGTGGTTTTGACTTATGTTTCTCTGAACATTTTTTCATATGCCTGTTTGCCATTTGCATTTCTTCCTCAGAGAAGAGCCTTTTTGTCTCTTCTGCCCATTTTTCAAACTGGGTTGTTTACTTTGTTATAGTTGAGTTGTATAAGCTCTTTGTAGATCTTTGATAACACTGGTCAACAAATTTTTACAAAAGTCATGTTACTGAAATAAAATTAGTCATTTCCTATAAATTTGTATGTGCTCAACATGAATATGACAGTAAAATTCTAATTTTGGCTCTAGATTTTTTTGTAATCTGCAATAAATTGATGTTTATATCACAAAATGCATGCCAATAGTAATAGGCCTATGGTTAATACCTGTAAAAAAATCAAGTCATAAACTACATCTTAGATTTCTTCACTTGTCTCTTATACAGCTGTTTAGGAATAGAATAGATGGAAGACGGTTTCCATTGCGCAAAAGCACAGCCTTAAGACTCAGTTTCGAGAGTTTAGAAATAGTCTCCATTCTTGTGGGTCATGAGTGATTTCTAAGGCATTCATGAGGTCCTCAACATCAGAACAGAATACCAGAGTACTTTCCTTTCTGAAGACAGGCTCCAACTGCTGGTGGCGCTTTCAATATAAAGTAATTGTGACATCTTATAGAAGATTCCATTGTTGGAGTCTTGATCCTAGCAATTCTGCCTTGTTCTTGGATAAGTCCAAATCACGAACCAGGTCATTTAGTTCTTCCTGTGTTAGTCTGTGTGGGGTTGATGATGCACCACAGTGAAAATCTGGATCACTGCCTGCTGATGGAACAGGAGAAGAACAGGTCGGCTCACCCTTGTCCTCATCAGATGAATCAAGAGAATATTCTGCTGGAGGTTCTGGAATAGGAAGTCCCTAACCGTGTGGAACTGGTGTCAATGCAGACGGAATGTTTGTGTAGATTCTTCTCGACTTCTTTTGCTTCGTTATTCCACTGGAAAGAGGAGGAACCAAGCAGAAGGAATAGTCTTTTATATGGTTGCTTAGCTCTCTCCACACCATGGGGACTGCAAGTGGCATTGATGGTCTTTTGCCATATAAGCACTATGAAAGCTGTGTTGTACATGGAGCACCTCATAGATGCAGGGCCCAAGACTTATTTTGGTCACCAACCTTGCATCCAAAGTAAAGATGATAAGCCTTCTTCACTTGAGAAATGATCCTTTGCTTTTGGTTGGCAAATGTCACTTCCCCACAAATAGAGCAGAAATTGTCCATGCTATTAACACACTTTCGAGGCATTACTGTTCTGTATTGTGCCTAAATGGATAAAATACTAACAGCTCTATGGAACAGTAGCTTCAACTGTCTCGCACAAAGTCTGAAATATTTTCAATGCTCAACCTTTCCGACAGGGCTTTCTCTAGTGCACTGCTGACATCAGTTTACTTCAGCAGCCGCCTGGCAGTACTATTGCATTGCATCAGAAAATGATGCAATCAATTCTGGATGATGTGTGCATGATGGTATTATGCAATGTGATGCAATATGACATCATTCTAGACTGATTTAGGATGTTGTTGCTGTCCTACTGGATAAATTTACACGGTGAAACATAAAATGAATTATATGAAATATCTTCAAAATGAGAGCTAATAAAAATTTTTCAGGGTTATATTCATGTTCAGCACACCAAGATACTACAGATTAAGGCCTTTTTAAGTCAGTAACGATCTCACTGATGACCATTGTAGTCCGTCTCTTATTGGTTTTATTGTGAACAAATATTTTGTCCCATTCAGTGGAGTGTCTCTTTGTTTTGGTTACAGTCTCTTTTGCTGTACAGTAGCTTTCTAGTTTGATGTTGCCCCAGGTGTTTATCTTCTCCTTCATTTCCTTTGTTTCTCAGGATGCGTCCTCCAAGATGTTTTTGAGGTGTATGTCATGGAGTATTTTGCCTACGTTTTCTTCTATATCGTTTATGGTTTCAGATCTTGCATTAAAGTCTTTTACCATTTTGAGTTGTTTTTTGTGTATGGTGTGAGATAGTAATCTAGTTTCGTCCTTTCATATGTGGCAGTCCAGTTTTCCCAGCACCATTTATTGAAGAAGCTATCCTTGTTCCAGTGTATGTTCTTTGCTCCTTTGTCGTAGATTAGTTGGCCATATATGTGTGGTTTTATTTCTAGGCTTTCAATTCAGTTCCATTGGTCTGTGTGGCTGTTTTTGTTCCAGTATCATGCCGTTTCTATTATTGTGACTTTGTTTCTCACCATGTCTGAATCCTTTCCAGTGAGGACTAACGTATGTCAAATAGTTTAATGATTTTCTTTTAGTGATGGGCACATTGAAATGATATGGTTACATTAGATAATGAAATTCTTTTGTTGGACATTTCAGTCCCTTCCCGTGCCCCTTTTCCTTTCCTTTAGTGCATTATTCATTAATGCTTGTCCTTTGCGTGTACCCTCTAAACAGCTTTGCAAACCTTTGTCGATCTATGTGGTACAATACAGTTCAAACTTCAAACACATTAGGTTGTTGGTTATCATTCAATCAAACGCATCCATGAGAAGTGTTCTCATTTTTAAAACTCGGACTTTGGTAACTAGAAATAGAATAAAATAGTGTCACCCAAGAACTCCTATCCCCAAACAAAGCTGAAGTCCTGTTATCACCGTTCCTCAACTCAATTTCACATATGCAGGTATTTTTCGTATTTTTTTCAGATAGGCGCTTTTGGGGCATCCACATAATTTTATCTCATTTCATTTTTTTACTTACTACTCCTTAAACTAATAAAGTCTGTACCATTTCTCAATTTTCTTCCTAAAACTTGTGACAGTTCTCTCAGCTATGTACAGTTTTTCTACAAATATAATGAGAATATCTTCATTTCCTTCTTACTAGATGTTAGTGGAAAGAATAAACACTGAGTCCTTCACATCCTAAGTGCTGCTGAGCCTGGAGGATGTTTTATCCTCTGTGGCCCTCCCAGCTGGACTGTGCTCTGCACCCCTCTGCTATTTCAGAACTTGATGCTGCCAGAGTGTATATTTAGTCCCTCGTTCATCCTGATCTACATGCAGCTAATTCCTCTGTGAGGACTTGTCCCCTAGGAGCTTGACTAGTGGCCTTGCTGTTGTTTGTCTGGGTTGTGTGCCTTTGCAAGACCCATGCCACATTCCTTTCAGAGGGACTTTGCTCAGCTAATTCTCCATGCTAGAGCTGTGTCTTGTCAAGTAGCTATGAGGGGCAGTGATTATCAGAAATTACAGGAGACCTAACTTGTATTCACGCACTGCTGTTCCCATGAGTTAATAGTTTTCTTTTTCTTCTATTTTTTTTTAAATGAGCACAACAGAACAACAAGGTGATTTATGAGATATGACATATTTATGTTCTCTGCTTCTAATTTTCATTGTGAGTAATGTTGTTTCCAGACTGATATTTTTGTTGTACTGCAGTGAGAAGGAAAAAGAAGACTAGAGAATATTACTTATGCATTGGTGGCCTGCAGTAATATTGTTGCTACCTGGGTTATCAGGGATTTAAAAATAAAACCCGACTATAAGCTATAGATGAGGTAGAAACCCTGAGGCAAAGCACAGAAGTTCATCAATAATAATAACAACAATAATTCTTTCCAACCCTGGAGAGCTTTATATTTTTAAAACATTTTTTTACAAACATGATTTAATTTGAGTGTCTCATCAGCCTTGTTAAGGTTGATAAGACAACTATCATTCAAATTTTAACAAGTGAGGAAACTGAAGTTCACAGAGGTTAAGTGACTGAATGATTTCACATTATAAGTTTCAATGTAGGTCTTACTGTATTTCGTTGAAATACACCAAATCTCTAAGGAAAAGGAACCTCAAAACCCTTCATATATCTTCTCATAAGTTAGAGTTTATACTACTCTACAGTGAGTGCGCTGGCAATATACATTTCCTAATAAATTACCAATTTTTATTTTCAGTTGTTGTGTGGCTTTGTGGGAAGTTGCGAAAATGACTCCAATAAAAGCAGTGCAAGAAAGTGTTACCAAGGGTCTTTTCTTTTATCACTGTCCAGAAAATTGGGGGTATAGATACTCTTATGAGGAGAGTGGATAGAGAATCCTGGCAGAGGTAGGGAATCAACTCTCATTTCTTCAAGGCACAAGGGGACAAACTATAAGACAGGAAGAGAGGACCCATAAGGAAGCATCTTGGTAAAATATGATAAGAGATTTTAGTGTGAAAGACAAGCTTGGGTGCCACTGTTGTTACTGCAGCTCTGTAGACTGTGGTGGCCAGTCTGCCAGCTGTTGTTTCAGATTTGGATGGAATGAATAGAAATGATTATTGTATCTTCATTTTGTACCCAATATATTAAAAATTTAGACACTTTTAGCCAGAATTGAGTGGTAATGATTTAGATGTGGAGTTTAAGAGAGAGGGAGAAAATACTAATTTATTGAAATTGATAAATGCTAATCTCTTCTCAATAGAAATGAGTCTGTGACCCATATCCTGCATCCCCAGGCTATTCCTGTGGGAATCTGCATCAGGCCATTTGAGTGCAGCAGCCTCAGTCTTCAGACCAGTTGGCCATGTCCCTCCAATAGAGATCTCCTGTTCTGGGCTTTCTAAGGTTGGACATCTAAGCTGAGCTGTGGAATGAGCCAGGAACTCTCGAATTATTTACATTCAAAGAGATGTCTGGAAAAGCCTTGACATTTATTGTTGAATACTGACCGCCTTGCACAGGATGCTTCTTCCATTCCTGCCTCTAAAACTTTTACTACAAGCAAAAATAAAGAACGCAACTTGACACATCTGGAGAAGAAAGGTGACCATTTCGGGCAGTACTGTGGTCAGTACTTATAGACAAAGATGATTCTTAGACTTCTTTTGTGCCCACAATACAGAGTAATGCATTCTCTGCGATGCGATTCTGCTCAGTGTGGCCACCTCCTGGCTACTTGGGGTGGCACAATGGAGCACTGCAAGTAGGTGTTAGTCATCTCATAGCCAGATATGTGACCAGGAAAGAGAATCTTTTTTTTTTAAAGATTAAGTTATTGATGCACACAAGAGCTGGGCTGTAGGCCGGAAGTGTGGGGGAAGGTGAGAGGATTCACCAGAGAGCGTGGGGAGCAGTGAAATATACTGCTGAGAGGAGCAGCAGGTGAGACAGGTCTGCTGCACCATGTGGGTCAGCTCCCTGGCCAGGGATTGGACTTGTGCTGCAGTGGCTGCCAATAGCCTCATAGTGCTGACACTTAACTCTTTGCACCTCCAGGGAGGCCCCCATGGAAAGAGAATCTTTAAAAAAAAGAATCTTGGTCGACTCTGAAGATAGCGCAGTTTTGACTTTGTTCCTCTTTGTGTATAGGAAGTATTACAAGTCAGTTTTGGTAAGTCACCCAGATAATGCTTATGCTTCAGAACACACACTGGAAAGAACTGGCTAGGCCAGAGGCTAAAATCACATATCATCTTTGTGTGTGTTCTTGTTGATGACAGATGCCTCCGTGCTACCTCCTCTGGCCACACAAGGAAATCAGGTAATTGAAGGAGTGATGGATGGTGAGCTAAAGTTTAAACGTTTTAGGAGGACCTATCTTATTAACACTTTAAAACAAGTGAGCATAATATCATTAATTTTGATTAATTCATTTGCTCTTAATATAGCTTTTAATTTGTAATTCTATGTGAATTACAGTGTAATTTGGCATTAATTATACTAAATTGACTGTAAGTCAGCCAATCACAATGGGAAATTACTCACAACTGAAAGTAGTAAAACTAAAATTCTCCATCCAGAAATACGGTGTTGAGTTAAGAGGCAAATACACTTTAGACAGTCCTCTCTTTGGCTGTGAGAATGACATTGAACCTGCTGAGAAACATAAGCAATTTCTTATTATGCCCATTGCTGGGACTATATGCTCCTTGGAAGCCCAATATAAATAGTAAATAATAAAGTAAAGTAAATAATAAAGTAAATGATTTGCCAGGTCCCCTATAGAATCTTTTGCTTTTCTCAGCTGATGTAAGATTTGAGTCCTGTGGAGAGGCTGGGTAGTCTTTTGAATTCCACATCTCTTGGATCCTAGGGGTTAGCACAGGCATCTGTCCACGTTGGTCTGCTTTTTGCCTTTATGCTCTGTGATCCAGATGGGAAATCTGTTTTAAACTCCATCTGCTGTCAGTATCCTGAAGCCACTTGTACTTGACCAATGTATAAACTGCCTGCTTGGCAAAGGAAGTTGTGCCTTAACAAGCCACTACTACACTGGGAGAAAAACTAATCCTTCAAGACTTGATGGAGCATGTGTCATTGGTAAAGCTTGTTGAAGGAGAGGTGCTTGTGCATGCACCAGACATAAAGTGACTGCCGAAGATTCTGGGTACTTGAGAAAGTGGCAGAAAGACAGGATGGGTTTGAAAAATACTTGTGTTTGATCCGTTTGCCAATCATCTTTCTTTGCGATTGCCTCCTAAAAAACAATCAAAGTGAAAATTTTGAGGTGCTACAGAAAGTCAAATGACAGATTTAGCAATATCCTACTTAAAGTATATTTAGATGTAGGTAGAACTATGGGGATTTTGTACATTGGGTACATTTGGCGTGTGCAATTAACCCCCAAAATGAGATCTAGCTATAAGGGAAACATTTCTGTTAAATACTGCATTAAAAAATTAAGGCTTTTTTATTAACTCTTTGCTTAGTTAATTCTATACCCTTCTCCCATCATTCCAACATACAATCTACCAAATAAGACGGTCTACGATTTATGAAAAACATTTTGCATAAAGAGTTTAAAAATTACCTTGAATCCTGAGGCAGCAGACACCAGTTCCTCTCTCTTACACATGCAGTTGGGGGTTCACACCATACACACTCACATACACACACACACACGCACACACACACACACACACACACACAAGCACACCAAGATTAGATCTATATTAAGCTTTACAGCTAAAAGACTCCTTTGGCTTTGTAGTACTGTCTTGAATCATAATCCTCATCATTGGCTGGTTGGTCTCAAGATTAAAGAGGAAAACAGAAGTTAGAAGCTTATTTTTGCCGCTCCAATTGTATATTACATTCATCACTAATTTTTTTAAGGGTGTTAATGCTTACAGTTTGTTAACAATACTTACTCTATACACAGTTTTATATTGTTTTTTCTTCCAATCCCTTTTAAATGCCAAATTTAGCCTGACCTATACCAGGATTTCTTATTCCCTTTCCCCAAACACTCTTTTTGATAACAGCAGAGAGTTGGTGGCTTCCAGCCCCTTTGTTTCCATTGTGGTTCTCAATTTAGCTTCATGATCTTCACCAAAAATAGCCCCTGTGTGATCCATACCCTCTGATGGATGAGTGCTTTTGAGCTTTGAATGTGATGCTCTTTGAGAACAATAAGGATTAGGGGCAGAGAAACCAGCCCTGAAATAAACAGAGCAGTGTGGTTGAGAGAAAACATTTGCAGGGTATTTCTGCTCTCCGTTTTATCTTCTCATCATTTAGAATGTCAACGGAATAAATGGGTCTGTTAATCAAACAGCACTGAGAGGTTAGGTCATTGGAAGCCTTTTTAGTCATTTTGTGCTTTTCAAGAGTGAATTTGTTAGAATTATGCTGAATATCCACTTAAAGCCTCAGCTGATAACCCTACCTGTGTTTTATAACTCTGCACTGTCAGAACTCATAATAAGTCAAACATTCTTTCAGTGGTGCTCATAAGGGAGGGAAAAAACCCCCACAAATTTAAGAGTAATTTCAGATTGTAAATGAAAAGGAGAGGCACGACTGTTCATTTGCACCAATCATGCCTTCCTTTCATCTGCTCTGATTAGGCCTGGTGCGGTTTCATCAGACCCCTCCATCACCGAGCTGTCACTCCAGCCGTCTGTTGATTGAAAACAATCAAGGCTCTGATGGCACAATTATTCTGACCCTTTAACTAGAGGCTGCTGTGATAATGAAAGGTTGATTATGATAGTTTGTGCCTCTTTCAGTTTGCCAAGAAGGTTAATTTGGGCATCAGACGGATGTTTAATGGGCGCTTGCTGGCTACACTGAGGTAAATGAGAACGTGCAGTCTTGGATATTGCACGGATATAGTTTGGCTGTCAATCATTGTCATTTGGAGTTTGTGCCTCACACTCTGGAAATCACATTTTATTTTTTCCTTGGGATTTAATTTATTCTGTGCCCTGAGGAAGTTCTTTCACTCGGTGACCTTCACAGCAGCTTTCTCTGCCTTTTTTTTTCTTTTTTCAAATGGAGCTCAAAGGCACAACACATCTAGAAGAGCATTTTTCTTTCATTTTCACTTAAAAATGGAAACTTTAAAATCCATCCTTATCACTGCCTTCCAATAGAGCAAATGTTTCCATTCCGGTTGTGTGGTAGGAAGTACATATAAATGCGGGGGTGTTTTGGCCAGTTTGCTAATGCAGCGCTCCCATGGTGGATCTGCACTGTTTCTCACACTAACCAGCAAGCCTAGCAAATTCTAAATAGGCACCTGAGTGGAACTGAAGGTTCCATTCTCCTTACGTTTCTCTCTCTGGTGTGAATCACAACAGTTGGTTAGATTCCTACTCCCTTTCCTGCCTTCTTGGGAAACAGGGGAGGGGTGAGGCAGGGAGACAGACATTTGTAGAAATAGAAAGGTTATTAAAAGTTTCAGATTTCAGGGTGTATAAATGCAGCACCTAGGCCTGTTGCTCTTGGAAGCACAGGGTAAAAGATGCAGGACCTGATAATGCTGGTGTTTACAATGTGTAGCTTGTTACAATGCTCAGTGATGAACATCTTTTAAAGAGAAAAATAGAGGCAAGGAAAAAGTAAAGAAAACCTGTATTGGTCTCTAAGCCATACATAGTGGTATTGTTAGGCACCTGAGAGTTAGAATCATTGTTTGCTTTTTTCCACTGGTTGTATCTGTAGGGTTTTCCCCCACAATGAATGTGCAGGAGTGCATGTCTACCTAGCCGTGGACCTTTTTTCTCACCTCAATTGTAAAGCAATTAAGTCTATGATGTTAAAGTGACTGCATTATAATGCTTATAATTTTATTTCAAGGATTCTATTTTCACAGTACTTCTTGATTTTAAAAAAACAACTATTTGTTTTTGAATGGTGAAGAGAGTTCATTAAGTAATAAGTCAGTGTTACCTGAAGAGGCTACAAAAATGAATCTAGTCATTGAATCTAGTTATTGTTTTAATGCAGCTTTATTTAAGGAACAATGCTGTTTATATAAAAAGAAATAAGAATAGGATTGTGCATATAGTCTCATCAGATTCTTTCCCACACTATACTGAGAATGGTTGTTTTTGTTTAGCTCTACGGGCAACAAAGGTAAAATGACCCTCAGTGGTGCTTAGTAAATTTATTGATTAGTTATGTCTTGTTTTGTTTAAGTAATGGGGAGTAAAAAAGATAATTAGCAGAGAAATGTGTCAGTCCAATCAATAGTTTTTTGGTATGTGTGATTTAATTTTAATATAAACTTGTATATGGGATGAGTGATTTTATTTTATATATTCACTATATGTGCAAATTATTGGCACTCAGGCAAAGACTGTTTTTCTTCTTAAAGGAAATGTAATTTATTATTTCAAATTGTTTTTGGTCCTAATTCAGACTGGCTGCCTGCCCTTCCTCAGTCTGTTGTAGCTTTTATATCTAACTGTGGAAACTCATCTCCAAACTACGGGACTTTCCTTGTCTTCATAAGCCCTCTGCCACACACACCGTAGACTGCTCTCACATTGGCTCAGTTCTCTGGGAATCTGTCCCCTCAGCAGTGTGCTCCTGCTCAGAAGACTTTGCAGGGAATCTCTTCATCTGCTTACTTGCACTGACATTTTTTTCCTGCTCTCAGGACCAGCCCTGGTCATTGGACTCAGTTTCTCTTTCCTCTTCAATTCTTCCAACTCCATTTGGTTCCCTCTGCTCTCCAAATGCTTTGTTCCTCCTAAACTTGAATTTCAGATCTGTGATTTCTTCACATTCCAGTCTCTTAAATCCCATTTTCTCTCATTCAGCAGACACAGATTTTCTTCTGGGTGCCAGAATTGGGGCCAAAACAGTCCTTCTCTCATATAGTCTTTGGAACTGCTGCTACCTTCTTATTCCTTCATCCATTGCAGTCCCTTCTTTCCTCACAAGTTTAAGATTGTCAAGCCACTGGCTTGCCTGAGCCTGTATTTCCACATGTCCCTCTTCCATGCCTGTTATAGATTAGTAAGTGACTTCTCCCACTCAGAAAAATGTTTGCAGTACCTGGGGAACAATGCCAACGGGTGTCCCCCATGTAGGGCTGCCCTGGCCCTGTGGACAGCGGCTATTCTTCTATTGACAAAGTTGTTTTCACTCATTTTCCAGGGTCGTTCTAACAATGTAAGCTTAAAATCTCACTGGCACCATACAAAATTCCTTTTACATCTGGAAGGACATTATATAGAAATATGTAGACATGAACATTTTACTTAAAAGCGTCATGTCATTCGTTAGCATGGTAATGTATTGACACCATCAATGAGTAGATGGTGAATATTGTCTTTTAGCTCAGAAACCATTATGAGACTATTGGAAGGCAATTATAGGATGTTATTTTAAATTGTCCATATATTTTTTTCAAGGATGGGAGACCAAGAGTGAGTTCCATTTTTCCCTGCAGCCTTATTGGCATAGACGATTTATGTGGCATTGGTCTTTCATTGTCCGATAGGTCATGCTTCTCCTGTAAAAAGTTTTGCATACAGTACATATGGCCTTCCATATTTAAGAGTAGTCTTGAGGTAAAAAAATTATGTGAACAGTGTACTAAATATTTGCAATTGTACCTAAAATTTCCATCTGGGATTGTAAATATAATACTTGAAGCAGTTGCCTTACAAATTTAAAATGTATACATGTTGGCTGAGATTATTTAATTCTACAAGAGATGGTGTCTATTAAGTGGGAATAATATGACTTGAACCAAGTTGTTCATGAGGAGAAAAAGGCTGTGATGGGACCTGATTCTTTGCCTGTGGACTTATGTGCACATGCATTTTCCTGCATATATGATTGCACATATTTATGGTGAGTACAGATTTATAGACCAAAAATGTCACTGTTTTTTGCAAAGAATTTCTGAAACCTTTCTATGCTATGGAAATCTGTATAACTGCAACTTGAATTCTAGACGTGATGATTAATTTTGATTGCCTTTCCCACTCACAGGAATTTTGGAGGATTCTACTTTTAAATTTTACTTTTGGGTGGATCTATAAGTGACATATATCCTCAAGGTAGAAGGTACTCTCTTACCAACTCACTCATTTTACAGCTGAGAAGCCAAATGACTGGTCCAGTGCCAGACATATATCCTGCTGTCCTTTGTATTGACTTTCAAAAGATGAGCTCAGATTAGTGGCCAGTTCTTGCAGGTAACAAGGATCTTACAGGATACCAATTTCATTAATTTTCCTCTCTTCATACATCTTTTTAAAAATCCTCTAGTGTGTATGATTGAGCCACAGGACAATTCAGATGACTTTATTTGCCTGCTAAATATCCAGAACCTAAATGTGGCAGACCCCAGGGTAGTTTTCATTGTGGATCCTCCAGTACTATGTGTTTATCCCCAATTGTGGGAAAATGCCGCCCCTGGTCTCAAGGACTCTGCAGGATATATTTTTAGTAATATGTATAAAAATGATGATTGGAGGACAAATTTTATGTCAAGTGTGAATATAAGAGCATTTGTCAATCTCCCAACTTCATAAAGTTTTAAATGAACATCAAAAGAATATGTGCTATCACATCAGCTAAGCTGAATATTCTTTTTAAAATCAGTCAGGTCTTTTTTTCTGACAGTATGTGAACCTGGGGCCTCATAAGATTTGATTCTATTGAAATATATTTCTTAGAGCAAAAAATAGCCTATGAGTCTTATCTAAGTCTGTAGTCAGCTATAATGGTTAATGTGCAACCTCCCTTGAAAAATCTGTTTTACAAGCAAAATGTTGACACAATTTTAATTATAGCACTCAAGTGAGCACTATTATAATTTTTAATATTCCTCTATAGTAACATTTTCATTGTTCTGGTAGAGGAAAATGGTCTGATTCTGTGTCCCTAGTTTCTGGTACTTTCGGATTTTATGGGAGTGGTGTCTTTTTAAACATAAATTTTTCATTTGGTCTCAAAGAAGAGAATATAGCTACAAAATTTGGTGCACTTATTTATTAATATGAACTTTCCTCTCTATGGCTGTCATTATTCTGATTTAATATGTCACTATTTGGGTGATGCATGACTCACCTTAAAGTGATGAGCTTCTATGTAGTTGAATGTGGCAACTCTCAATAACACATTCACTTGTTCTAGGGAAAATGTCCTCATGTATCATCTAAAAAAACTGGAGGTGCTGTTCAAAGGGTATCTTGCTAAAATTTTGTGTTTATTTTAAATAGAATTTAAAGCATTATAATGTAACATGTAAAATCGTGTACTTTAATGTAATATGTAGAAGTTAATGCAACTCCCCTTTGAGGCATGGATTAGAAGATCGAGAGCCTGCTTTGGTACTCTGTTTAGAAAGGAAACATTCTGTCAATGCACTGTCACTCATCTTATTAAAACATATGTCTGTGGCTGTAGCTTCCCACTCCTTGTTGCCCTAGCTCTCTTTAACAAGTCTGGCTTTTTATTGGAGGTTCTGGAATGTCGGTTGTTGATATGCCCCTGTGCCCTTCCCTTGACCCTCTCTGAATTTGCAGAAATGTGCAATTTGTACTGTCTTTTGGGCACTCAGAGGAGACTGGTGTCCTAGCTTATCTCAGTGGGGTGACACTGAGGATATAGACACTTGTGCTTT
>PVIJ01012612.1:26535-48946 GCA_004024925.1 Scalopus aquaticus
GAAAAACTACCTGTCCTTGCTTACTCAAGTCTGACCGGTGATTTTTGTGATAAGAATATACTTTTCAGCAAAAAAAAAAAAAAAAAAAAAGTAAAGACAAAGAAACAGTTACCACATTTAAATCTTGAAAGGGCTTTATTCTTTTGTTATTGTTGGTTAAAAAGATTTAATCACTTATCTGATGAGAACTATTTTTTTGTAAAGGGCACTTATATATATATATTTGCAAAACACAGAGGCATTTCTACTGAAGAGTGCATTGATGTGTATCCTTGGATTTGGGAAGACTGCCTGTATTTTCAGGGAATCTGTGAATATAGGGTTCCTTATTGTTTTGGGATTGCCTTGGGATCACATTGTACAGTGCACATATGTGTGGACAGACATATATAGGTAGAGTTAGAATTCAAAACAACTGCTTGTTTCAGAGGATCAGGAATTGTAGATTTCAAAATATGAACTTCTGTCTAAGTGTAGTTAAGCATGAAAAGGCCCTTGGATCAGCACCTGAAAACTTGTTAATAATGTAACATTTGTTCGTATAGTTGATATATTTCTAATGTATTGTGAGTAAATTATGTATTTTAATTGAACTAGAACAACTTTTTAGAAATATGGATTATATACTCATATTTAGCATTACATTTTCATATAATTACTCCATAGAGTAGCAATCCGTGGGGATACACTGGGGAAACTAAAGAGAAATAATTATCTTTTCTATATATTTTTTAGTCAGTTTACTTAACAAACTAACATGATTGAGAATTAAATATACATTCAGATTATAGAATTAACTATATATAGACATACACATATATACTCACACATGTATACTCATGAAAAATGAAACAATAATTTAAGACTCAAAGGATGTCATTTCCCCAAATACTTGTTTTAAATTATGTCTTTAATTTGTACTATTAAGTATGAGTTTTATGTTGAAATAATCCATTAATGAGACTTATTGAAAGATACTGTGAAACTGTCTTGAAACAAAGCATACTTTAAAAAAAAAAACTTTATTTTTCTAATTTACAAAATGTGGAAGTTATGTTTGCTCTCAGGTGCACTGGTCTGTATTCTTCCAAAAATAATTATTGATGGAAAAATAAATGTGATATAATAGATAAACATTGCATAATTAAATAGCTGTAATTCTAGTTCTAGCTTTTCCACTAATTAGCTACATGACTTGGGATAAGACAAATAAATTGTCTGGATTTTATTTCTATTTATAAAATTGAGACGCTCGAATCAAATGGACACTAACACTTCTTTTTGCTCTATATTTTGTTATTTGAGGACCCAAAGCCTAGAATGTTCATTGTATTGCTAAGAATCTCAAATAGAAGTGGCCACACCAATCATGTAAGGGTCTAAAACAAGGCCTTATATATCTTAAGTCCAATACAATGCATCCTGCAGTGTGGAGTTTGGAGAGCTTAGAAGGGCTTTCTAAGAAAGCCTCACAGATAAGGAAATAGGAAACTGAAACCTGAATATAAATATATGAAAGAATTACTATTTTTGTTCAAGTGAAATAAGAGAAATAATCTAAAAAAAGCTATAAAATACTTTGTTTATGCAACAAATATTGGTAGCCTAACTGGTGCCAGGCACTGTTGTTATCAAGGATGTGAAAATGAGATGAACTGGAATAATCTGTAGCAAATATTCCTTCTAAAAAGGAACAATTCCCCAGGAGGGTAAGATGAACTAGACTGAGTCAGACAGGGTGCTTGGAAGATCTGTAGTCTTTGGTGATGACAGTCTGCAATATTTCAGATGGCTTGGGGAACATCTTACCTAAATGGCCATGTTTCCTAAATAATTTTTGTTGTGCCCTCGCAAATTAAATCCTTAATTTCTTTTCCATTTTGTCTGGATTTGTCACCAAAAGAATGGGAGTAACAGCTTTCACCATTTTCTTCCCAATTAAAATATGCTAGAGTTTAGGGGATGGAGATGAGAGTATGCCAGAATGAGTAATATACAACAGAATTTCAGCCCCACCCCCAAGATTTCCTTCTCAGTGTAGTGTTATTATTTTCGAATCTACCAGTTTCCAGAAGAACTGCTTTCAAAACTAAGCACAAAAATACGGTATATAATTGTGGTTCTTGGGTCCCGTGATGTCCCTATGGCGAATCAGCCTTTTTGCTTAGTAGTCTCTAAACCTCTTAAATAGGCTCCAAGATTTCTTCCAACACCTTGCCCTAATCCAGCATGGCAGTGAACAGTGCTCTGGTGAGGTTCATATTGTAGAAGCGATCTTGAGATAGCCCATTGATTTGCATTTTCTTTGCCATGTCTTTCATTATTTGGATAAACAAAAGTTACCTATGGTTTCAGTGATTTTTCTTTTTTAAATTTTCATGAAAGTAAAAGCATACGACATTGCTTTTACATTTTCACAGGCATTTATTCATTTTGTAAAAACAAAACTGTGGAGTGCTTACATGACTTAGTCGATGCTACCGGAATCAGATGTTGATTTATGGTCCCTATAGGGTCTATACCAAGATTTCAAAATATGTTCTTATCCATATTTTACTATATAATAAATATGTTACCTTACCCACAATTTTAAGCTACTTTGTGCCCTATATCTACTAAAACTTTTACTTGATTAACACTTCTTCAATTTTAAACAACAGACTTAATTTATTTTAATACGGCAGCAATTTACTGTTCAGTGGATGGAAATCGGTCTTCCTATTCCAAGTGCAGTCCCTGGATCAGTAGCACATGCATTAACTGGAAGACTGTTAGAAATGCAAACTCTTTTTAAAAAATATATTTATTTATTTATTTATGCATACAAGTTGGGGTATAGGCCAGAGGCGTGGGGTGGCGAGAGGGTTCTTAGAGACAGAGTGGGGAGCAGAACAGGCAGATCGAGGGAAATACACTGCTGAGGGGAGCAGCGGTGAGGCAGGAGAGGTCTGCCTTGCAATGTGGAAATCTCCCCGGCAGGGTGCCAAACTCCCATCGCTGCTGCCGACAGCTCCACAGCGCAGCCGTTAAGGGAGGCCCCGAAATGTAAACTCTTAATCCTTCTCCCACCTATTGAATAAGAATCTGCATTTTGACCAGAAACTCCATATAATATATGTATATATTAAGGAGAAGCACTGGACTGATAACACTGTATCTAGGTGAGATTGTTTTAAAGTTGATGGCATAAAAGTTAAGTGTTAATTATTTTTACCTTTGATCTGGAGAAAAGATGAGCTCAACAAGTTTGTATGATTTGTATAGTTCATAAATATTTATAAATGATAAAGGTGTGAAAATGATATGAGATCTGTAAGAAGTTAGAAGTAATGGCAAAAATAAGAGAAAATACAAAGTGTAGATATATAAAGTATTCTGTAATATATAGTATTGGGGGAAATTGAGCATTGAAAACATCATAATACATGTGACAAAGGAGTGATAATAGACAGAAAGTCAGAAATCAGTCAGTGATAGAACACACTGGTCACTTCTCCACCGCCAGTTTGATTCATTTAGAGATTCTCTTAAAAGTATAGTCTAGTTGTAGCTTGTGTACCTTTCACACAGTCAATGATACTGTTAGTTAGAAAGATGAAAGTAAACCAAAGAGTGCTCAGAGATGGACTAGAAGATTGATTATGGCATAGAAAGAACTGATTTATGAGGAAAGAGAAATATAATTAAATGGGCAGCACTGTGCTATAAAAAGAAGCTATGGAGACATGGATATTTATCTACTATTTTTTCAGTGCTGTTTCCTATATTATCCATATGAAAGATGCACAAATAGTGGGATATAAGGATGCTGAGAAATTTATTGGAGAGCAAAGCAATATCAGCTGGAATTTCTCAATTAAATTAGGAGCAGTATCAAAGACTAAGTTTCAGAAAATTTTACTGGTGCATGAGAAATGACCTTGAGTGGGATGACTTTATCTCTGGGAACTTTTGAAAGCTCTGTGGACAAAGAATGGAAAATCATTTATTAAGTTGTTGAATTATCTCTCCAGGGAAATAATTGGAACCCCATCCCAAGAAACTTCTAAAATTAGGGTAGAGAAAAACAAGATGTAGCCGGTGGGAGCTCTCTCCACCTCTAGCAGAGCCCTGATGATTGATGAAGGTTGCTTTTCTTCTGCAGTATCTTTGATTTTTGCTAATGTTACCATACACAGATAATTTTTCCCTTTGGGTTTTTATCTTTACTTAAATTTTTTAAAATTCTGGTTTCTAGAAAAACAGTGAGAGTGTCTGTCAGTCATCTGCCCTTCAATGGTGTCTGCCTGCTTGGCATTGGTAGCCAGTGAGTGACATTCTTTTTTCATTTCTCTTCACTACATAATTCATTAAAAGATGCAATTTAGTTCATATTGGAGGGGAATTCACTTTCTACATTCTATTCCTTCAGAAGCTAAAAAAAAATAAGATCCAAGTATGCCTTGTCTTTTAGAACCATTTGTCAAATGATTACAGAAACTCTGAAAGTCAGAAATCATCTAGTGCTTCAAGAGGTTAGTAATTCTTTTCACCAGGAGGAAAACCCAGTTCATGTTTGCCAAGGATGCTCTAAGACACTACATTTCCTCCCTCCAGAGGCTTTCCCCCTAGTTATTTGTGTTAGCTGAAAAGGGAAACTCTGAACTCCAATTCCATTGGTCAAAAAGCATGGAATACACAAAATGATTTGATATTCTAATTAATTACTTTTTTGTGATAATTCCTTCAGATCACATATTTATGAAAATATTAGATGTTATTATTATTATATTATCTTGGTGTGTGTAAAAGCTTGCCAAACTTAATTTTTTTACCAGATTAATTAAATTACTTCAAGCGCTCCCTAATATGAATTGGGTTTTTGTTGATGGTATTTTCTAAATTATAGATCAGTTTTATTATTTATGTTTTAATGCACCTGCTTTAGTTTTAAGAAAATGTTTAACTATAGCCAGAAGTTCTCCTTTCCTTCTTAAAAGAAATCTAGAATTACCAAAAAGGTTCTGTTTGCATCCTGCTGTTGTGTCCATCATACAATGATAATCTCTACATCTTATTTTTGAAAAAAATTGATCCAACAAATTACCAGTGAGCAACATGTGCAGACAACAACTATCTTCAAGACAAAAGCTAATAAACAAAAATTTATAGACTGCAATCTTTCTTCCTTTGCAACCTCACTCATGTACCTACAAAGAGGAAGGAGGGAAAGTCCTTTTTCTTTTTAAATCACTCTATTGGTATATTGATTTTCTCTCAAGCACACCCTGTGGTCTCAGATGATCACATATTTTCCTGTGTTACTGGTATTGACACAGCACCTTGACTTGTGATGACACTGCTCTCTGTTGACGTTTCTGCGTGATGGGCTGTACTGTGCTTCTTATGCAGGACACATAAAAGAACAGTATTCATAACAGAATACTGTTACACAGCAGAATACTGTTACACAACATTATTCTCATTCTTTGAAACACAAATGTTGTTCACCCCAAGTGATACCTTAACCACTAGTCAGTGTTGCTCATATTGTTCCTAAATACTACAAAGACGTTCTTTTGGATCTCAGATATTGCAGAAAAGAATACCTCAACTGGGCATCAAAATATTCCAGTGTTACACAGTTCGTAAGAAAAAAGTGTATTATTGCATGTCTGAAAGAATCCACGGTGACCTGCTGATATGCCATGGCTTTGGCTCTCTTTTTTTCTATTATTCTCTCTTATTACCTCACCTCCCTCTGTTTCAGCTAGCTGTGAGGTGGTTGGAACACAACTGCCATTACCAGTACATGGACGAGCTCCTACAGTACATTCGCTTCGGCCTCATGGATGTGGACACTCTGCACACGGTTGCCCTGTCCCACCCCCTCGTTCAGGCCAGTGAGAGGGCAACAGCTCTGGTCAACGAGGCGCTGGAATACCACCAGAGCATCTACGCCCAGCCCGTGTGGCAGACACGCAGGACCAAACCGCGCTTCCAGTCGGACACTCTGTACATCATCGGTGGGAAAAAGCGAGAGGTCTGTAAAGTCAAGGAACTTCGGTACTTCAATCCTGTTGATCAGGAGAACGCCCTCATAGCCGCCATTGCCAACTGGAGTGAGCTGGCTCCCATGCCCGTGGGCAGGAGCCACCACTGCGTGGCCGTCATGGGGGACTTCCTGTTTGTAGCAGGAGGGGAAGTGGAGCACGCCAGTGGCCGGACGTGTGCCGTGAGGACTGCCTGTCGCTATGACCCCCGCAGTAACTCCTGGGCAGAGATCGCACCCATGAAAAACTGCAGGGAGCATTTCGTGCTGGGTGCCATGGATGAATACCTCTATGCCGTGGGGGGCAGAAATGAGCTGCGCCAGGTTCTACCAACAGTTGAGAGATACTGCCCCAAGAAGAACAAGTGGACTTTTGTGCAGTCCTTTGATCGATCCCTTTCATGTCATGCTGGATATGTGGCTGATGGTCTTCTTTGGATATCAGGTAGACTATTCCTCATATGTTGTCTTTATCAAAGCACTTGTACCATGACATAAATTTACAAGTCAAGCCTTGGTAGTTGTGGCCATGTATAATTGAATGATAGAGCCAAGGATGCCATTTTAGCCAATTAACATTCATTTATTAAGCCCTTACTCTATGGAAAAGAGGGTAATTGGAAGTAATTGACCTGAGTGATTAGTGGAGTAAAAATTCAAAGTGGAAGTGAATACCTTTCATACCTCTTTTTCTACCAAACCTGTTGTTTAGATGATCAGCTTTTGCTGTTCATGGATTTATATTGTACACCTTGTGATTTATCCAGGTCCTTTGCTTTTTCTTTCACTCTGGGCTGCCTGACTAGAATTCATTTCGTCAGAGTCAGGGTATGTGAAGTAAATGTCCAGTAAGTCTATTTTGATGGTTATAGCAATGAGTACATATCCAGGTAAGTGCCGTGCTATACACTGAGGAGAGGGATTTAAGTTTTGTCCGTAATAATGTTTTTGTAGTATTTGTAAATTGTAGTTACTCGTGCCATCCTAATCTTTCATTCCTGTCTACCCCTCCATTCTTACATTATTTGGCGGGGGGTGCTGATTATTTCATTCTACATTTTTTAAGCCATTTGGTTATGAACAAAGGAGACTAATATAATGAACTCCACATTCCCATGACCCAGTGTTGGCAATCATCCACTCACAGCAGTCTTGTTTCATCCACACCTATATCCTCCTTCACACCCTTCATGGCTGCTTTTTCCTTTGTACAGATTATCATCAGCACATTATTAACCTGTGTTTTCAATCCTATTATTAAAAAGACCCAGTGATCTCCTTTGAAAGATTCGCGTATGGGGGAAGAAAGTTGCATCATTTTTCCGTTAGGGGATACTCATCTTGTAACACTAATGGGACTTGTTGAATTTTTTTGTCAAGGGTAAAGAGGAATAGAAAAATCAAATAAATATTAAGAGTAGCTTTGAGGTGTTTGTACTTTGAAGAAACAGTCATTAAGTACATCTTGTGAAGACTTCTCAGCTTCCTTCAAAAATCTTCTCTAATTGTTTAACATCTACAGTGACCAAATTCTTTGTTGTATTTGAACTAGATTCATTTGAACTCTTATTTTTCCTTTTACTATTCTTGATAACCAGAGAGATAGCTACAATCTCAGCTTCTCTTATTTGCAATTCATTGATTTTCATTGAAGAAACCTGGCGCATGTCAGGATTTAAGTGCTTGATAATTTAAGACGTGAAGATTAGGACTAAGGAAGGTTATAAATGAGAAGGACCCAACAATTACTGATTCCATATAACAAATAAACTTTAGCTGAGTGTATATGTTAGTGTCTGTAGACATATTTAAGTGAAAACATTTAACTGTTGACTTATTTGCTTTTCTCTAAGTATATGTTTCAATAGTTAAGAAAATAACCAACAGGATTTTATTCTGTTAGTTTCCTGAAGAAACTTCAGACTTGGCTACCAATAAGTCTTTGCTAATAGAAGGTACATATCTATATTTGACTTGGATAACAAAACATTGATGGATTTATGAAATCAATTAAATTCATATTTTCTTGCAGTTTACATCCCCTCCATGGGCTCATTTTGTTCTCATACATTGTCCGTGTACTGTATTTTTAAATTTTTTTTATGAATTTCTCACAAATATTTTAAGAAGCACTTGTTATTTTTTGGCTATAAAACTAGTTTTTAAAAAAATACTGGCATTTCCCTTACATAATCTTAGATATAACTATGTAGTCCCTCTTGTGAGACCTTAAAGCAAGCACAGAAGCTCATCTTAGACTGGCTTCCTGGTATCAAGCTGACTTCTCTTTCAATATGGGTCTGTATGTTTCCTTTTTCATTTTATTACATGTATCAACTTACTATAGATCTTACAATTTTATCAGTTTGTTTTTTTCCTACTGTAAAAGGAAATACATTTTCTTTGTTCTTCTTTTGTACTAATATATGCTGTCTGTGTTAACCAGACTTAATGAGAACAATCACAATTTTCTCAGGTTTGTTTCTCCCTACTGTGTACTTGAGATGAAAAACTCACTTCCCTATGTACAGTACAATACCTTTAATTGGAAAGAAGAGGAAATCATCAGTGACATTTCTAATATCTTTAGTCATCTGCCTCTTTCCTCAGGCCTGGCTTTATAATAAATCAATTGTGAATCTAACCATGGATGGGGAGGAGGGAGGGACTAGATTTGCTAATGGTTCCCTTAAAAAAAAAAAAAGACAGATATATTTCACCCTGACTCTCATTGATTTAGTAGTGTTACCCTGATTTACTGGAGCAGATGAAATGTTTGAGGCTATTCCTTATCCTTTACCAAATAATCAACTATTTCCTACCTAATTGATGGGGGTTTGGATCATTGGCATCCTTCTGGTATTTTGCAAGCTTTGCCTGAGGTGGCAGTAGTAAGGACTATAAAATGTGCGTTTTAGGGGCTTATTTCTGTTCCATAGAACACAAAATGAATGATTCTTTAGAGACATTTCCTGCCTGCTCACCACCCCCATTCCCCATCCCCTTTCTGTTCATTTTGGGGTCAGGAAACCTTGAAGCCTGTCCATGGTTTTAAAAGTGACACAAGCAGAGAGGAATTCAGAAAATCAGGCTGTATGGATATGCCCATTAGCATTTAATTTAAGGTGTTAGAGACAGTCAAATTTCACAGGCTCCTTTACTATTTGACATTGTGACCCAATTCACAAATGCACTACATCATTTCTACTGGAAATCCACAATACTGAAATAAAATAAGCATTATATACCCTGTAGTTGTACTCTTAAAAGATATGTTCTCCATTATAAGATACTGTTTGTGAGCAACTAAAAAGATCCTTTTTGTGTGAATGGAAATTAATCCTGAGCTCATCTTGCTGAACAACCTGACTTTTTAGTTTTGTCAAATGGTAGCAGGATAATGTGAAGCTAACCACAAAATTAGTGCTTTAAAACTATATATAAAAACACAAGTGTTACTGTATTTACTCAAAAGCAGTATTGTTTTCTTGATTCTCTTTGTGACTGCTGTATCCTTATTAAGTCTAGTGCTGACCATAAATTCAGAAGTTAATTCAGCTAACACATTTCCTGCCCTCTAGGAGCTATCAGAGTTTTTCATATATTTCATTAATAAATGATATTTCTTAAAGCTTCTTTAACTCCCTAGAAGATATGTTTATTTTCATTTTGATACAATTTTTATGAGCTTGAATTGCCCCATAATCTATTCAAACCTACTGAAGGGACTTTGGTCTTTGGAGTATTCATTGCCATTAGAACAATGTAAAATTTCACTAACATTTTTAAAATGCCACAGCTTTAACTTGATCTGTGCAAACATTATTTTACTGGCACTTAAAAGTTATATATAAAACACTGGTAACTAACAGGGACATGACACAAGCCAGGTTTTGATGTACTGAGGTCAGGGACTAGCATTGCGCACACATGTCGACCTTGCTTCACATCTGACCCACCAGGAGGAGCTGAGCAAGGTTCCTAAACCCACTGAGTCTTGCTCTGGGCTAGAGCTAGAGCAACAAAGTAGAATAAGACAGGTCCTGTGTTCTGGTTCAAGGTACAGTACAGGAAACAGATTTTTAAATATAGTGTGTGATATGCATGATAGAAGTCTTTCCAAGGTACAGAAATAGTGCAAACCAGGGAGTATTTGGTGCAGGGGGCATGAGATGTTCAAAAACTTCATAGCCCCTTCAGCCTGACTTGGCCTCAGGTCCTTTCACTTCCTATTACTTATCTATTAATCCCTTCTATCTTCATGCTTGGACTTCTTGGTCAAGTCATTCAATAATTCTCTTGCCTGCTGGTAAGCAAACACTGTTGAACAAACCCAGTGGTCCACTTTATGCCTACACCTGGGCAGATGAGCCCTGTGGGAGGAGTCTGTTTGACAGGAGGGCTTGGAATGGTTATATACTCAGCGCCTTAAGCTCTCTGTACACCTGCCTCTAGTGTCTCACTCACTGTCCCTCACTGACTCATTTTCTATCTTTCCTCAAGACCCTCTCCCCTCAGAGAGGCCCTTGCCTTCTTTTTCTCTTAGAATGTCAGGTGAGGTAGAAAGTGTAAGAAGACAGATGAGCAAGAGGTAGTCTGGAAAGGGGCCAATGGAAGGAGATTGGGGAACACTGTGAGGAGGTTGCAGAAGTAGGGAAAATAAGAAAGGGACTTGAGAATACGGGACGGACAAGGCCAGAAGAGGAGGAGTGTTATAGAAACCAAGTCAGAAAAGAAGGGCATGGGAAGAGGTGTTCAATAAAACTGGGACACCAAGGCCCAAAATATTTCTACCACATTTTTTCAGTTAGGAACCACTTGATAATCCCAGTGAAAACAGTTTCAGGAGAAACGAAGAAGGTGAAATCCAGATGCAGTGGTGAATGATGTGAATGGAAAAGTTTGGAAGTAGAAGCTGCAGGTAGAGGTTACACTGGCAAGAAGTTGGGAAATACCTGACCTTCACTTCCTGCACCTGAGCTGACCAGACAACTTTCTAAGCATTCTACTGTCTACAGGGAGAGGATGTGTTTTTTCTAAGTACACACTTATTTCAGTCCATGTGAAGCCTATTTTTTCATTATAAATTAATAAATACCATTTTAACTTTAGGGAAAAAAAGAGGAGGGAAGAAAGAAAAAGAGGGAAGTTTAAGTGAAGGAACTGACTGACTAGAAGAAATCCAGGTCAGAAGCAAGAATTTTTTTTTAAGGATGCAAGTGATTTAAGCCCATTTATAGATAAGGGAAAGGAGAGAATGAAGGAAATAGGAGCATCCTTTGGTTGGTAATGCTGAGACCACATCTTATTAGGTACCATTCCTGGGGGAGACAACATTGACAAAAGACACAGCGACCTGAAAAAGCAGGAAGAAGTTGTGGTGGAGCTAGGCGGAGGGAGGTGGGCAGAATTTAAGGAGCAATTCCTACAGCTCCAAACCTGGAGGGCAGAAGACATGATGGATGGTGTAGGGTAAATGAAAGAGTGATCAGGATTTTCTGCCCTACCACCCTTAGCCTCAATAATAGACCCCTTCAGTCCTACACGCATGCCTGATAGCGGGCGCCTTAAGTAGGGTGTGGGCATGCATGAGAGGGCGCACCTGGGCCTGGAGAGGCTGAGCATATAAGGGCAGTGTCACAGAAGACGCGGCACAGTAGCAGAGAACAGCATCATGGCAGAGGACAGTGAGGCGAAATGTGGTGGAGTGTGGCAGAGAGCACAGGAAAACGTCATGGGATCAACTAAGAAAACAAAGAGGCTGCTTGAACTGATGATGAACCTACCTGGTCTGGGATGGCTGCAGAACAGATGGGGACCTACATAAACTCATAGATTAGTGGCAGGAATCTGAGGAGTTTCTTTGACCTTTGAGAGCAGGGTTGTGTGTCAAGGTTCTGTAGTGTGAGGCCTTGGTAGAGGGCCTGTGGAGAGTGGCCTAGGAAAGAACCTCCGAGGGCCATCGGGGGAACTGATTAAAAAAAGAAGGTAAGTATTAGAGCCATATTAAGACCATCTCCATGGTCCCTTGTGTTCTTTTCAAATTTGTGGTGGCCCAGCTTGCAAATTTCTGTCCTAATTTTTGATGGTGCTCAGCAGAGAATTGGAGAAAGTGGATCTTTGGATTCACTTATGATGGAAGGTTTGGGGCTGGAAATAGCCCAAAGGATCCTATTAGAAGTTTATCATGCTGGGATCCCAGTTAGTTGAGAGTAAAGGACTTAAAGTTTGCTTGAGGAAGAGCAAAGTGTGTCCTGGCCATGAATTCTTCAGAAAGGTCTGTTAATTATCTGCCCTGGAGGCATCTACAATGTGAGGAAGCCCCCCTGCTTGGCAAAGATTTGGACCTTGATAACTTGGCATGTCCACTTAAAAGCTCCTAGGAGCTTGAGATGCCACTAGGATGAAATCTTTGTTGTTTTTTTTTTTTGTAAGATTCTAGCACTTAGTTGCCCTAGTAGTTACTTGTCTCTTTTTTCACTTCTGCCCCAGCTGTTACTACTCCCCACCTGAAAGAGATTAAAACAAAACCACTGCAGTGTTAAGCTGAGATAGAGTCAAATAGAAGCCAACCATTATAAAATGCTTTTGAAAGAACTAAATGGTAGGAAGAAAGAAAGCAATCATCTTCAAAAAATAAAGTCTACCACTTTGACTCCAGAATCCCTCTCATGGAGAGAAGTGCCTTTATTTAGATGATCCATCTGTGTACTAGATGGATCTAGAAAAAGAAAGTAAAAGAGGTGAATTGCTCTACCTAAGAATATGGGCAATATATCATTTTCTGAATTTCCAAGAGAAGAGATGGAGGTTAAAGCTACCTCACTGGAAATGAGGAATGGCAGAAGGGTTTGCTTGATAATGGGAGGGGGATAAAAGATTCAACAAGAACACAGCAAAGGTGGTACACTAGAGACAGGCAGAGGTGACTTTGAGAGCTTACTTCTCTACATCCATGCCAAAATTTTTGGAGGCAGGATTTCTTCTTTGTACAGAATGAGGGATGGGAGTTAGGGGAACTTTATTGGGATTTTTTTTAATATATATATTTTTATTGTTATTTATGTCCTTTACATTTTGTATTCCCCTTGGGTAGCCCACCACCAATTAATTAACCCGTGATCCATCTCCATGGTCCCTTGTGTTCTTTTCTATTCCATTTTGTGCGCTTTTCCTTCCCTCCCTCCGCCTCCCCCCCCCATTGTCTCTCTCCTATTTGGTTTCCTTATAGTCCTGTTATAAGTGAAACCATTCGATATTTTTCTCTTTCTTTCTGGCTTATTTCACTGAGTATGATCCCCTCTAATTCCATCCATGTCGCTGCAAATTGTATGTGTTTATCTTCTTTGAATGCTGAATAGTATTCCATTGTGTATATGTACCACATCTTCTTGATCCAATCATCTATTTTTGAACATCTGGGTTGCTTCCATACCTTTGCTATTGTGAACAGTGCCGCAATGAACATACGGGTGCATGTATCCTTTTTATTGTGATTTTAAAGGGCAGCTGACATCTGCATGGTCACAGATTTTATCCTTGCTTATTTCACTTTTCAAAAATAATACTTGTACATTACATATTTCTGGGTCACAAGTTTATAAGTCACTCTAGGTGACTTAAATATAATTTATATTTTCAAGTGCAGCAATCCTTCCTTATAGATATTTTGAGACTTTATGGATTTTGAGTATATTAATTACCCATCTATTTCTGTGGTTTCCTCAAGTGTGACGAAAATAATATGGACACTAGTTTTAATTTAATGCATGGATTAAGTATGCTTCCATTCAAGATGCTAAACTTATTGAAAGATTCTTGGATTTAATTTTTATGTAGCATTATGAACATTTTGAAAATATGGACAGTCTAATGTCATGTGAAAACATCATAAAGTTTAACTTTGCATTTACTGTAAATGTTCTCATATGTCCCTTTCATCAAGGACTATTAATGATTGTGGCTCTATAAAAATATGAATATGAATTCACACTGAGTGCTAGGTAATTTTTTTGATAATTAGACTGAAAATATTGAGTTTAGTATTTGGGAATTGGAGTAAGTTTACAGAGGAGTAACAAACTATTAAAGAAGGAAAAAACCTTTGCTACTCTTATAAACCAGCCAGTAGTTCTAGTCATTAGAAAAAATAATTAGAAGATATCTATTTTATGCTACAAAATGCATTAATTAAGTATTCCATTCATAGTTCTTTTTTTCAATATTCTGTATGTACTCATTTGTACCTTTATGGAAATGCTAAGAAATTTCCATGAACAAACCACTACAGTATTGTAAATTTCCCTTTAGGCCTGTATACCATGTGCCCTAGTTCATCTAGGACCTATGAGAGGGATCCCATCATCTCCATTTGGTATGGGAGACTCCTAAGCTTGGCTGTGCTAAATGCACTCCTTCCTGCCCCCGGATAGGGTCATAGGGAAGCCTGTGTGGACCTGTTGCTCCAGACTGTCCCAAGTCTCTTACCCTAGAAGAGCTGGACTCTGCAAACCTCCAGGAGTTGCAGAGAACTTCAGACGATTTCCCACAATACTAAATTTGCTGGCATAATTCCATCCTGGAGCATCTTTCTTTCAGAGTATGCGGACACTTAGCCCATTACATCCTGCTCTGCTCTAGTAAGAGCACTAGTAATGCACTAGGTATCACAGACAGCGGCTAATGAGTTTAGTGTAGAACTCTATTCATCAGTAGAGGTATGTTCTGTTGTTGAAATAAAAGCAGAGCTGACAGACCTGATCCGTGTATATTGAGAGATGTTTTTCTGAATAGACTATTTTATAGACACTGTCAGTGTGGGCCAGTTGCTTTTAAGCACAGTGAGTTTGGGAATCCAGTGAATTCTCAGTAGTGGAGACAAAGGTTGCTTGTTTGGCAGTCACTTGTCATCCTCTCTCCAGTATGCACTCATCCATTTGTTACAGAATTTTGTGGAGAGTTTAACAGGGAAGCCTAAGAAAAATGCTTTACTCTTGTCTAGATGATAGAAAGCATTTCTCACTGCTGGTAGCATGGTGGTAACTTTTCATTCCTTCTGGCAGTTTTTAAAGACTTATTTGACTTTGGGGGAACCTGCAGTATATCTTTAAGTCACAGTTCAAAAGTAATCAGACAGGGTTGTTCATTTTCAATTTTGGCTGAAAAGTCTTAACTTTGACTATGACACTTCAAAGTTAAGGAAAACTTGGCTTTAAAAAATGGATACTGATATGAGATGGCATATTTAATGACAGATGTATCTATAGAAAGCTGTTAAGATGCAGATTACCCCCCCCCTGGGTTGGGGGAGGGAGATCAAAACTGCCAATCTATAAAATATACTCGATAGAGGAAGGCATGGAATCTATCTTTGCAAGTGCTTTGATTGCAGGGGACAGTATAGCAGCATGTGGCATCATAACCCAGAGCAGACAAATCAGCTTGATGACTTTCAAAGCCAGAAATACTGCTGCAGGCAAGGGTACTCTAGTCTAGGAGAAATTAAAACATATAGAGACTGTTATTAATTCCATATCTATTTTTGTATAGTCAAATCTGTATGCAAATCCTTAGCATCTCATTTCAGCAGATTAATCTAAAAGTGAAGAGTGTTATGTGAAGGGAATGTAATGATAAAGCTCTGCAAATGAGTAACACTGCTTTAAAAATGTAGGCTGCAAACTTGGATGCCTTATTTAAAAACATTTTTGTACTGAGAAGAAATGGTTTTTATTTATATGCGTATTTGTAAATTTTTTCACCCGGAGAAGAAAGCAATAGACCCCATTTCTAAGACCTTCCTTTGTAATTCTGACTTGGCAAAAGTTACAACACTAGGCTTTTTAGGCACCTCCTGTGGTTTAACATTCTACAAGTAATCAGCCAAATAACTAACTAGGACTTTTATTTTTACTCCCACCTAGTCACCTAATATCTCATTTCTAATATTGTCATGTAAGTGAAAATTTGTATGTAGGGGAAGAAATCTAATTACTGAGTGCAGATTAAGAAAAGAGCTTTATTATACATGCAACTGTGGAATACAGTAAATAATAGTTCTGAAGAGTATGAAGATAGTGTGCCCTGCTTGGCAAAGGGGATGTAATAGCTACATTCTGATCCATTGACTGTAGATTTACTCTATAATGGGCAGAGTCTGATACAGATAGTAAATACTCTCAAATAGTGTCATAAATAGATAGCTTAGTGCAGTAGATATTAATTCTGTCCCATATTTTTGAAACAAGTAGAGAAACCATCAAAGTTTTGAAATAATGGGTGGGAGCTTTACCCTCTGTTTCCTCTCATTTGGAAAAATGATTATAGGCGAGCTGGGCATTAATCTGGCACTTATAGCCCTGATCAGAAGCACTTGGCAATCATTTTAACCTTGAAGACTTGTGAGGTCTCAATAGATTGTATTATTCTTGTGTCGCTATACTGAGGAAGAATCATTGGGCATTCAGTTTTTAATCAGATAAGAAAAGGAAGGATGAGAATAAAAAGGAAACACACTTCTGTATTTATTTTGAAATAGATTTTTATTCTATGTAGGCATTTCAGCTTCAGTTTTCGTAAGTGTGTTTCTTCTTTGATTTCATTTTAAAAATGAGATCTTCTATGAGAAATTTAGAGGAGACATTCTTTGAGGCAAGAAGCTCATTTCTCTCTGTCCTTTATGGATTTCCTTCACAGGTAAACTTTCATTGACTAAAATGTGGTTGCGCACTTCAGAGTGAATATGACTCTCCAGTTAATAATGGCCATGGTCAACTACCTGAAATGTAGAATCTCCTTACTGGGGTTGAATGAGAGAGTAACGATTGGCCTAGACAAGTTTCCTCCACTGTATGTATGCATTGGTGTTGGTCCTTCCAACTTAGTTGATGATTATGCACCAAACATCTGGATTCTGGTTGACTTGATTCCTGGTTATGGAGCTGATGGTAGTGACCTACTCAAAGTATTATCAAAACATAACTTACACTGGACAAAATTAAACAGACAAGCAAGACTATCTGGCCTTGAAATAATGCAAAAGGAGGAGGAAACCAGAATGTAGTCAGAAATCAACTCCCCCTAAAAACAAGAGTCAGGAAGGTTTTTAAGCTCTGGGGGGTGATAGTGAAAAAAGTACTCAAGAACTTTTGGGTGAAGGCTGATAAATGTGATGTGTTGAGCCAACTTAGGAATCCCTGAGCTTGTTATCTGTGCTCTGTATTGGCTGACTGGTGATCCTCAAAATGCGGCTTCTTCCTTTCCACAGAAACTGGGAGCTCAGGTTGCTGTCTTCCCTGATGGTTACCTTTCCAATCCGATGGCTTCTATGTCCTTGATGAAGATATTCCTGGATTGTAAACCTTCCAGATTTTTAAATGATTTACATCTCAAAGAATTTATAATTACAAGTTTTCTAAAGCAAATGCTCTAAGAAAAGGGAGGTCAGGGGCCTAGCAACAGGAAGAAACACATTTAATGTTTAGTCAAGCTGAGGAGAATGTTCAGGTGGAGTAACTGTATATACAATATATATACAGTAATATATACTATATATATATACACACAACTATATACAGTAATATACATTATTAAGATTGAAAACATTTCAATAGGAATTTTTTTATTTGGCTTAATTTTAGAACTTTATTGAAAAATTAGTGTTTTTGTGATACTTATTAGAATTTGAGTTATATTCATTTTATACTAGCACCTAGAATTATGTATAAGGCAGCATTACTAAAGATAGATTTTCTTTTTTGGGTTTCATATTCCTGTTACTTTACTACCTGACATTTAATATCTCTCAGTGTTATTTTCTCACTATGATGTTTTGTGTTCTTTCAGAATTTTTCCACTTAACATTAAAAATTAAAGTAGAATCAATGTTGTCTGGGTTTTATAGAACTCAATTGATACCACAAACATGAAAAAAAGTATGGGTACAAATAGGAGAAACTTAGCCAGAAGTATGATACTTTTTTAGTGGTTTTTGATTAATCACAAGGTCTCAAGTCTTTTGGATCTAACCAGCACTCAAAAGGCCTTTTGAAAAGTTGTCAATAGTAACTGTCAACTGCAATAATCTAGATCTGTGCTGTCCAATATGGTGGCCACTAGCCACGTGGTTTACTGAACATTTGAAACATGGTAATCTGCATTGAAATGTGCTGTGTCATGTCTACAATGGATTTCAAAAATTTAGTATGAAAAAAAGAATATAAAACATCTCAATAGTTTTTATATTGATGTCATGTTGAAATGGTATTTTGGCTTCACTGAATTAAATAAAATTTATATCAAGTTCGATTTCACTTTTTTTTACTTTCAACATGGCTGCTGGAAAATTTTTAATTTCATGTGACTCACATTTGTGACTTTTTATGTTTTATTGGACAGCACTGATTCTAGATCTCTTTTACTAAGTAGTGTCTTGTCTTAGGTATGATTCTCCCAATGATCCTAATACCACTGTGTTAGTACAGAAGGTTAGAGCTGTAAAATTGCTAGTTGAGCTAAGATCAAGAATTTTCCATGTAGCTATGTCCCTGGCATAAATTGTACAGAGATTCATCAATGTGTACTATATTTACCCTCCCTCCCCATAATTTGTCCCTCATTTTGGCTGTGCAGAGCAGCTTGCCAAAAATGGGGTCTCTTGGTAATCTCAACTTGTTGCTAGGTCTCAACTGGATTGCTTCTGCAGTGAATGAAACTGCTTCAACAATAAGCTTCTTAATTATGTCATGGGTTCACCATGAGGGTATCCAAACAGATCCTCAGCAGTAGCTAATTTTCCTTTAATTGTATCTCATTCTTATGTTGGAATATCCTATTTCTTATTCATGAAAAGCTCTAACGCATGTTAATTCATTTCAGGTGGAGTAACTAACACAGCACAGTATCAGAACAGACTAATGGTATATGAACCTAACCAGGTAAGAATCATATCAAAAAGCTCATTACCTTAATTAAAATGAATTTTAAAAGATTTCCACAGTAAATAGTAATTGGTATGCCAAGTCTGTACACATACTGAACCTTAAACTTATACAAAGAAAAGGAAGCATATGGATAAACTGCTTTTGGTTCCTTTTTTCTCCCCTCACAAAATTTCAACTAGTTTTATGCCATATATATATATATGCCCTTTGTTTCCATTTTCCAAGTGACTCTTCATATTCAGAGCATCCAGAGAAAGGAGTTTAATTGTCCTGTTGCTATGTGCTTTCAGAAAGTGTGTCATTCTAGGAAAGGAACATACTTATGGTTTTGTTATTCCCAAGTAACATATTTTACGTAATTAACTATAGCAAAATGTTCTCACACTGTTTGGGACAAATTCAAAGAAGTATTTGAAGTGTTTGAATATGTTGTTTTTCCAACAACTGGTGCCTGACTAGGAAGCATTTTGAGGTGCCTGTCCTTCTGGTCACTTTTTATGCACCCTCAATGACTTTTCTCCAGCAAAGTAGAACAATTTTTATTCTTTTTTCCTTCTATCAAAATATCTGTGACTTTCACAAATGTTTGTTAAATTTTGCTATCTCTGTGATTTTAGAAATATAAATGTTTTCCAAAATTATGATAAGATTCCAAAGTGATTTGATTTTGTGCTTCAATATTCACCACCTGAAGATTATGGAACACAAAACAACAGGTTGGCTTTGGGAATCTGTCGGGATAGGTCCAGAGTGACCTGAGTCTATTTGGTATCTTTTTACTTTAATAATGATTTGATTCTGAATTTAGCTATTTCTTTCTTTGCAAGTGTGTTTCCTGATGTCATTAGAAGCAGTAGGCTTCAGAGACCACATGTCCATGGGTCAGATGTCTCAGGAGGGATCATTAATTGCAGTTGCTTGAGTTCGGTGCACACGTGGTTAAAGAGAAAGACGGTGTTAACATTTCTCAAATGAGTTCTGTTTCATGTTTGTACACACATGCTCTTTTTAAAAATTCTGCTGGCATATTGTTTACGGTGGGTACTGGCAAACATCACATCTGCTTGCATCTTGCTCAGAATCTCAATAACTCTATCATTCAGCCCTGGTGCTTATTTCTCTTCTAGGCCTTTGTGGAGCATCGATAATGCCTGCCATCTGCCACAGAGCACATCGCTACCTGCCAACCGGCAGGCTGGGGTGACCTCTGCTTCCCCACCACTGATTAGTATTCACACGCTAGCTTATTAGGAATGACCCGACCAGGCCTCTGCGTTTCTTTGCCTTTGCAGTGGCTGGCAGCTCACCTGGCAGGCACTGCAGTGAAGGAAGCTAAAGATATAATCAGGGGATCCAAGCAGGCTTTGCAAACCAGATGGCAGCCATAGTTCTGTGGCAGGGGACTGGACTGCTAATGCAAACATTGATTCCTAATACTGTAATGGTTGCCTCATAGACCTAAGGAAAGCATCATCAGTTAAATCCACTTGTGTGTAATGTATTAAAGATATTTCTTAGCAGAGGATCTGCAAGAAGGATTTGACTATTTTATTAAAGAAGACATTTAATTGAAAGGAGATTTTTATATGTTTAAGAAGAGGGAACAGATGAATATAAGCTTTTCAAACTGTAGAAGCCACTTTTTTCTTTTTCATTTTGAGTGTATTTTTAAAAGGGAAATTAGAAATGAGCTGGTAGATATGCTTTTGTGAATGGACAAATATTTGTATAAAACTTTTTTTTTTGCTTCTTTTACAGCTTTGTGAACTGCTGAAATTCTGTGTATTCAAAACATTTTTTTTTCCTGCTTCTTTCTTTACAGCTTTGTGAACTAGTGAAATTCTATGTATTCAAAACATCATATGATTTTTCTGGTTGAAATCCAATTTTTTCTTGGCATAAAGGAATCTGGGTTGTTCTTGTATATCTATGTTTATGTAGAAAAGAAATGGTAAGGTTTACTTACCTGCCTGTTACTTAGTTGAGATTTAAAGTTGAAGTCTTATCATTTTCATCTAATTTTACATTATATTTTAAATAGGAGCTTTAAGAGAGGTTGATTATTCCTTTCTCATTTTTGAGAGAGACCTGGAACCAAAGAGTGGGTGTTTCAATATTCCCTAAAGTTATCATATAAAACTTGGCCTCCTACTAAAATAAATAGATGTGTGCCTAGAAATAACTTCCTGATTTGGCAGATGTGATTATAAATATGTTAATGGAGGTTGATATAAAACTGTGGAAGTTTGTTGCTGAATCAAATCTTAGCTCTTCCAATGATCTCTGGAGGTTAATTTTGAAAAGAATAGCACAGGCCCCTTTGTCCTACCTAATGTAGGGACCTCTGGCAGTTAGTGATTATCACAGTAATGCTTATTAAAGGGTCTATTTAGTGCATTATTCTAAATATTTTATGTAATATTAGCTCACTCAATCATTACAGCAGGCTTCTTGGTGGGTGTTATCCCCATTTTACAGATGAAGAAACAAATATGGAGGTTAAGTAAATTGCTCAAAGTCACACACAGGTTATAGACTCAGGTATTTGGGATCGAGTGCCTGTTTCTTAATTTTTATACTGCTATATAGTCTTAATTGTTGTGCACTCCCACTCTTAAATAATTTGCATGATTAACTTCTCTGAATTGGGTGAGATAACCATGAAAATTTCTATATGCATATGTTCCTCTTGTAAATTGCAAAATGTCCTATAAGATGCACTCCAAACAAGAGGAAATGCCTTATGTAAATCATAGAGTTGGAGTACGTGGTTTTTCTGCCCTTGTTTTCAGGTAAGAAGGCTATAAAGCCACAGGCTTCAGAGTATAAAAACAGCTCTGAATCAAATGGAAGGGGGGAAAGCGTGAGGGTCTCCACTACTAAAGAGGCACTGCTGTTTGCTGCTATGGTGGTCTCCTCTTAACAGAATTCACCTGAACTTCTTTCTTCAGAATAAGTGGATAAGCCGCAGCCCCATGCTGCAGAGAAGGGTCTACCATTCCATGGCTGCTGTCCAAAGGAAGCTTTATGTTCTTGGAGGCAATGACCTGGACTACAATAACGACCGGATCCTTGTGCGGCATATAGATTCTTACGACATAGATGCTGACCAGTGGACACGTTGTAATTTTAACCTGTTGACTGGCAAGTACCTTCAATTAAGTAAAGCAGGAAAAGTTGAGATCCATACTTGATGGCTTCGGCATCTTTAGTGCATCTCTAAATGTTAAATGCATAGTGATAGAACAACTTGATTTTTTATTAACCAGAAAGGTGTGGAGTGTTTATCTCACAAAAATTTTTTTTTATAATATATATTTTTATTGTTATTTATGTCTTTTACATTTTGCATTCCCCTTGGGTAGCCCACCACCAATTCACCCGTGATCCATCTCCATGGTCCCTTGTGTTCTTTTCTATTCCATTTTGTGCCCTTTCC
>PVIJ01012613.1:0-48852 GCA_004024925.1 Scalopus aquaticus
CTGGTGAACCCTCTCGCCGCCCCACGCCTCTAGCCTGTACCCCAGCTTGTATGTATAAATAAATAAATCCTAAAAAAAAAATTATTTATGCATACAAGCTGGAGTACAGGCCAGAGGCGTGGGGCGGCGAGAGGGTTCACCAGAGACAGAGTGGGGAGCAGAACAGGCAGATCGACAGAAATACACTGCTGAGGGGAGCAGTGAGTGAGGCAGGAGAGGTCTGCCGAGCCATGTGGGATTCTCCCTGGCCGGGCTTCGAACTTGTGTCACTGCTGCTGACAGCTCCACAGCGCAGCGCTTAACTGCTGCGCCACCAGGGAGGCCCCAGATCATTTTTTTTTTTAACTGAAAAGGGTATTAGTGATTATCTACTCCAGCTCCTTCTTCATTTCACAGAAGAGGAAACCGAGCCCCAGAGAGGGGAAGGATGTGCCTTAGATCACTCACCTAGTTAACAGAGGAGCTGGGGCAGCCCTCTAGCTTTCCAGATCTGTTTTAGTACTTGTTCCTTTCTACCATAAAATGTCATTACAGCGTAGATTATTTTCTTTACTTCAATCAATGTAAGCAATCAAGTGGGATATGTAGGCCCCAAGGTAAATTTGAATCTTGATTCTGAATGAAAATAACTCTGCAGTTGTCCCATCTCTCCTCATTGTTGTGTTTTTGAAGAGCAGTCTATAATCAGAGTAGCACCTAAGAATTTTGGGTTTATGGCAGGACTTCTCTCCTCTACCTCTCCATGCTCCTTTTCTCCTAGTCACCCCAATGCCCCCTCACCCTTAGTTTCCCCAATGCAAAGAAGAGAACTGGACCCTTGTTGCCAAGAATGAATGTATAATGCTTACTTCTGGTTTTAAAATAGCTATCTTTCCTTCTAGCAACCGTATACTGAATTAAAATATTATAAATCTTCAAGTGGGCAATTCCTTGAACATATTGTAGTACATCCCTGTTGTCAATAAAGTAAGAAACTTCAATCTAACAAACTTTTTTTCCCCTCAATAAAACGTTTAGTACTATAAAAAATAGGAAAGAAAAAAGAAATTAGTTTGTTTCATTATGCAAAATACCCACATTAGTATTATTATAATACGCCTAATTTTATTTCATAGTTATAGTACAATTCTGTTCTTGATTTTATTGATTAACATCATTATGGAAGGGTGTTTCCAAGTTATTAAAAACTGCTGGAAAACATCATTTTAAAGGGATATATATTATCCTGTCAAATATATGGACATAATTTCTTCACTAGAGACACAAAATGAAGTTATAAGAATTTATGATCTTTTCCTTTTGCTCTTTGCTCCCACCTGAAAAGAGGCTCCTTGACACAGCTTGGGGCTGTGGTGTTTGCTGTGCTGAGTAGGGTGTAGGTGGAGATGCAAAAGCAAAGAGACAGAGAGAAGGGAGAGATCCTATATCATACTACAACAGGGCACAGACTACCCAGGGAGAGAAGACCTAGGAGGAGAGAAGAAGTGAGGGGATAGTAGAGAGTGGACAGATGACTAAAACAAGAGAATGGAAAACAGTGATCTGGGGAGAGAAAAAGATACCTGAAGGAGAACTTAAGGAAGGATTACTCAATTTTGTGATGTAGCCCTTTTAACCCCAAGAAACTTTAGTAAAGACTCACACTTCTTTTCAATGCTTCAATGCACATCAAATTTTCTGTGCCACAAAATTAGCTGTTATAGCTACTTATTCTATGGTTAGATTTCAGACTAAAACTTTTTGAAATCCATAGTTCTTTATCAGTCTTTATTAAGGTTCACTATTTACCATTCAAAAAGGTTATTATGCTAAGAGCCAGGAAAAAAAAATACCTGGGAAAAGCTTGCTTTTATTGTCAGTAACATTTTTTTCTAGCTTGTTCTTGGTCTGAAGAGCAATCGTTTCATCCAAGTTTTCTGGAAGAAAGAGAGGAAGAAACATAACTTTGTTTCCTGAAAGAGGATGATATCGAACTTTTACTAAAAATGTTTAAATCGTACAGAAATATCTCAATCATAATTCCACTTTATTAGCTCTGTTAGAAAGAATCTTTGACATGGATTTTATTTCTATAAATCATAAACACTCAGGATGAACAGGCGTTCTATTTGGGATTCTCAAGTTCAGCACACTACTCAGTTAATGGCAGAATTCCCTTCCACATCTCGGTAGCCACTGCTAGAGCACATGCAGGGGTGGCGCCCGGGACGTGGTCTGGTATACTCAACACTTCTGCTATCTAACTACACTCTGATTTTTCTTTGGAGATCCTGACCCAGCCAGCCACAGCACACTTGACTCCACTGGTAGCTGAAAAGCCCACCCTTGGCACCTAGGGACTGTCACTGTTGGTTTAAGGAGGAGTATATTCTCCAACCAGGCCAATAAGATTCACTACTGGGAGCCCTGAGCCAAAGAGGCTGTCCTACTGCTAGGGTTGCTATACAGTGAGAATGTGTGATTGGGCCATCTCAGTCATCTTGTTCCAGGGCCTGTCTGGAATGAATCAACATACAGAAAATCAGAGCTGTGAGATGGGAAGAGAGGGATTCCTCACACTGTTGGTAGACTAGACAAACCTGAAGCCAGACTACTCCCACCCCTGGCCTTTTCAGTTATAGGAACGAATAGTTTTCACTTAAGCCAAACAGCTGGATTTCTGTCAAAAAGAGCTCTCATTAGTTCATGGGTAACCAGTACTTTTGTTAGCCTCTTAAAAACATTTTTTATTGAGATAAAACATTGTATGAGTTTAAGGTGTGCGATGTACCAACACAGCATTAGCTAACCCCTCCATTTTGTTAGGTGGTTTTAAGGGTGATATTTTCCTCTACTCTGAAATCTGTTTCCATGTCTTTGTTTTAATTTTTCTTTTTGGAGTAACATCATATAATTTTACTAGATAGGAGTTTAGACTGTGACCACCTCAAATAGACAACAAATTAGAATCCATACTGTTTTTATTATGTTATTCAACTAGCCACATATTCATCTCAATAAAAGGGTAGGGCTTTCTTTGCTATTTGCAAACAAGCATTTCTTTGTAATTAGCCTAAAAAGAGAAGCATTCTATTTTCTTCTTTGAAATAGCACCCAAGACAGCAAACTTTGTAGTCACTGCACCCAGAGGGAGAAGAATAGAAAGGTGGGAGACTGGTTATTTCTTGTCATTCTCTGAGAAGGAAGGAGAGGAGGCCAGTCAATCCTCTCTCTTCTACCCATGCTGCCCCTGAGTCTAAAGGGGTCTGAGTGTGATCGTCCATGGCAGTGGAAGTCAAAAACCAATTGCTTGAACAGAAAAATTCTTTAAGAAATAATTAATTTTCTTATTGTTTTCTCATTTACACACATATGAGAATATAAAGAAAACAGAAAAGTATAGAGAAAAAAATAACACATGTCCAGATGATGTACCAAAACATCTTTATATAGTCATATCTTTATATATCATATCTTTATATAGTCATATCCATTTTTAACACCAAAATTGAGGTGATCTTCTAAACAGCTCTAAGCATTAAATAGTATATCATGGATATTCCTCCCATCATTACTTTTTATAAACAAAAGACAATATATATTGTCTATACATGCATACATATAATTATTAAAAACAGACATTTAAAAACAACCTTTAAATAATCCATCATGAGAATAAATAGATAACTTATTTTATTTTCCTCTTGTGAAGTATCTAGGTTATTTCCACTGTTTTGTTTCTACAAACTAGGCTATCCAATAGAACTTTCTGCAATGATGGAAATATTCATTTCTGTGCAGTTCAATATGGTAACCACCAAGTACATGTGGTGATCGTCCACTTGAAATGTACCTAATGCAACTGAGAAACTAGATTTTTAATTTTGTTCAATTAGAATTTTTTAAAATTTAGATAATAAAATGTAATAGGTGGCCACAGATATAAATTGGACAGCACAGATATAAATAGTAATAGAAATATCTACCATGTGCATAAGACTTTTGACATCTCTAATTTCTTTTTTTTAAGATTTTATTTTTTATTTATTTAAGCATTCAAGAACTGGGGTGCAGGCCAGAGGTGTAGGAGGTGAGAAGATTCACCAAAGACAGAGTTGAGAGCAGAACTGGCAGATGTACTGAAATACACTGCTGAGGGGGCCAGGGGGTGAGACAGGAGAGGTCTGCTACGCCATGTGGGTCAGCTCCTAGGCCGGGGATCGAACTCATGCAGCAGTGGCTGGTAATAGCTTGATAAAGCTGAGACTTAACCCCTTACACCACCAGGGAGGCCCTCTAATTTATTTCTATAGGATAAATGACTTAAGTGTGGAATTTCTGAGTAGAGCGTACTGATATAAAACAAAGATTGATTTGAAACAATGATTTTCATCTACTTTTAAGTGAGTAAAAGTCACAAAGTACTATGTATAATATGAAACCATTTTTTATTACTTAAGACATATTATATATAAACAAATGCCCGGCACACACACCTACACACACAGAAAAACATCCAAAAAACAACCAGAGTATTGCCTAAGTATGGTATTATGGGTGATTTTTCACTTTCTTTAACCATCTTTTTACATGGACTGATTTTTTAAAATGCTGTTTTATAATCAGAAAAAAAAAAACCCCAGTATAATTCTTTTCATGTAGGAAAAATGGAGTACAGAATAACTGGATTATTCTGTCCTATGAGATTTTCTCTTCTGTTTAGTTCTCCCTCTACCACCAAAGATCAGAGTAAGGCTCTGTGAGGTCATCTTGCCCAAAGATTATCAGATATGAATGACATTTGTTGATTAATTAAATGAAGCAGGAAAACTAGACTTCTTTTTCAAAAACAATATACATCTAGAATCAAAGAATGTCCAAACTTACATATAAAATTCAAGGAATCAGGGGTTGGCAAATATTTTCTGGAAAAGGCCAGATGGTAAATATTTTTGACTTTGTAGGCCAGATGGTCTCTAGTAACTACTGCTCAGCTCTGCTGTTGTAACACAAAAGCAACTCTAGACAACACTAAAACAAATGAGCATGACTGTGTTCCAGTGAGACTTCATTTATGGACACTGAAACTTGAATTTTATACAGTTTTCTCATGTTACAAAATACTAGTCTTGGTGTCCTCCCTGGTAGTTTAGGGCTTAGCTCTCAGTGCTATCACCTTCAAGGCCTGAGTTAATCCCTGGCCAGGGAGCTAATCCACACTGCAAAGCAGTCCTCACCTGTCTCTCCTGCTGCTCCCCTCAGCAGTGTATTTCTATCAATCCGCCTGTTCTGCTCCCCACTCTGTCTCTGGTGAATCCTCTCACTCCCCCTCACCTCTGGCCTACACCCCAGCTCTTCTATGCAAAAATAAATAAAATAATTTTTAAAATCCCAAAAACAAAATACTTGTCTTTTTTTAAATATATATTTTTAATCATTTAAAAATGTAAAAGTCATTCTTAGCTTGTGTGCTTTACAAAAATAGGCTTGCAGTTTATTAGCCCTTATCATAGATAACAAAATCCTTCAGTATTTGCTGAGCAGGGCTTCCTTCAGCATGACAGAGCTGAGGCCAGGAAGCAGAACTCCTGAGGCCTAGACCCATGCTCTGTCCTCCTGCTCATGCAAGACCTCTAGTTAACATCAAAACTCATTTAGTTCTGATCAAACAGACATAATTGAAAAAAAAAATAACTTTATTTAACTTGCCTTCACGGAGATGATTAGAGAATGTAATAAGATGAAAGACAGTAAATGTGAAATATTTGTGTTTGAGCTATATTTATAAAGATAAAGAATTGAAAACTTCAGGTGATTTTATTTGTGCATTATCAAGCTGGGCATTCTGGTTACTCAGATGATTCAGGCTATTTTGGCATAAATTATTATTAGTGAGGTAATTATTTTCGAGCCCTAATTCACTTTGGACAATGAAATGACCACAATGAAAATAAAACAGAACTCTCACCAAGGTAGGAAACACCTTCTTCTGGAGATATTGTGCCATACTTGACCATCATCTTCACGAAGTCAATCAGCGTTTTCATGATAGTGATCAGTGTTTCCTTCTCTTTTGCCTCTTTTTCTACATAAAAGGACAAAATAATTTTTTAAAACTCATTAAGCATAGCTTCATCTTTCAATGTGAACTTGTGAAGTATGGCATCTTACTGAACTATTTCTTACAACATTTATAGCTAAAACTACATGCATTCAATTTACAAAAAGCCTAAGACTTAGTCGGGAATACAGAACAATGTACAGGTATACTGAACTTTTTTAGAAATGGGCAATTATAACTTCTCCAGAAAGATTTACTTGAATCTAATATATTTTATTAAGAAGATAAATGATAGTTTGTAACCTGAGATAATATGATGTCCAAAGGAAAATTAGAAGATTGGTAATCTAAATACTTCCCTACTGTACATTTTTGAAGATGGGAGAGAGCTGTTCTCATTAATCAAGCTTTATATTTGGAAATAAGAACACACATCTATCTTTATTTTTTTAATATAAGGTTTTTTAAACAGTAGTATATATTGATTCCTAAACTCTAATTCATTGTGGAAAAATATGTACATAGTAAAAAGGTTCCAACAACATACAGCAGTAAATAGTAAAGATAATATTCTCTTCTTCCCTTGATTCCTATTCTCTCTAGGTAATAGTTTTTTGGGAATTCTTCATTCCTGATGGAACAAGGCTGATGATGCCATAATAATTCAATAAGAACATAAACTTTAAAAATCAGAAAAAAAATCTATTTCAATTTTTGAGGAAAAGAAAAACTATGATGATAGAGGAAAATTGATTTTTCCTATTCTTTTAGCTGCCATGAGGATATTCTCTAAATACTTCTAGCCTTTCATCCTCCCCACAGAGTTGGTAGGCAGTAACAATCAGTCTACATTTCTTATCGATGGGGATTTGGAATCTTTCGTTTTCTGCTGCTTGGGAACAGTGGAAGGCAGGGGTCTGAGCCAAATGCCTATTCAGATCCAAGACTCAAGCAGACTCTGACAATCCCTGGGTTTGACTGTTATAAAAGCAAGACTGAGGAATAGGGAGTGAGCAAGCTTACTGCATTCTACAACTGAGTCTTCCTCAGTATAAGAGCTACTTTGGTTTTGTACTTGCTTCATTATTTCTGAGTTGTTTCAGACCTTGTGTAAGAAAGATGGAAACTATCAGAGACTTCACTCTAAGTAATTTAATTAAAATTCTGTAAAAATATAGGCAATAAAGATTGAGATGAAAGATTAAAAATAAACAATATTCTATATAGTAGAATCTTTTTTTAAAAAAGATTTTATTTATTTCTGCGTAGAAGAACTGGGGTGTAGGCCAGAGGTGTGGGGGTGAGAGATTTCACCAGAGACAGAGTGGGGAGCAGAACAGACAGATCTACTGAAATATACTGCTGAGGGGAGCAGCGGGGGAGACAGGAGAGGTCTGCTGCACCATATGTGGGTTGGTTAGCTCCCTGGCTGGGGATCTGTCTAGGTGGGTTGTCAGTGGTGGTAGTGCTGAGTTAACCCCTAGGACACCAGGGCCCTCTAGTGGAATCTTAAAAATACCATACAACTCACAAGATTGGGAAAGAGAAGTAGAAGAGATATAGGGGAGATCCTGGAAAAGGACTGGAAAATCATAACTTTGGCTCACATTATTTGTTCAAGGTCACATCCATGTGGGTGTTTGGTATCATGTTGATACTCTTCATGGGTGAGTGAGTCACCAGGATGACAGAGGTTCTGAGCTGGGCATCAGCCAACCAAAGGGGCAAGAACGCTCAGAATGAATCCTCAGATGAACAAGCTTTACAAACACTAGCACAGGGGCCAATGCCATCTGGCCAGTGCCTGGAATTAAAAGACAAAGGCTCTTCTCCAGAAATGAAAGCTCATGCAAGACTCAGGTCTTGGAGAAACACTTCACACTTAGAGAAATCTTTATTACAAATTAAATCTGGGACTTAATCTTTGAATAAGGAGAGGAAGTCATCTATCTGAATAATAACCATAAAAACAGAAAACTTGCCCATGATTATCTTCTCGGAAAGTTAACCAAAAATAAATGAGCTGATATCTTAAGTTAACTTATTTTGGTGCACATATAATAGAAAAACAGCAAGACACAATTGAAGACTGTTTTTTAAAAAGCAAATCATTGCCTAAATGTGTTTTGGGCTTCCGTCTTCTTCTAGTTCAACATTTAATTCACTTTAACTCAATTGAAGACTGAAATTGAGAATGTCTAAATATTCTGAATTGTTTGAAAAATTATATATATATTTTATATATATATTATGTTCCACAAAAATGATAAACATATTCCACACTGTTCCCAGCTATAGATGAAGATGAATAAAGCCTTAGATATTTGCAATAAGAGTTGAGGCTGAACTGGGTCAGGTGAGGGACACTGATTCATTTCCACATCTGTGCAAGGTTTGCTTCAATACCCTGAATACAGCACATGTTCAATAACTATTTGTTGAACAAATAAATAAACCTACTGTTAGCAAAAAGATCAAATTATCCAGAAACTCCACCCTTCCTCATTATCCTTGCCTAAATATTTCCATGACTAAGTACACTTCTTTTGAACAAATCAATGTGAGCTGTTTTCCCAGAGGCCATGATACATGTCATTGAGGATTGCATTTGAAAACTGAAAACAGGAAGAAAAAAATCCCCACCCACACATTTCCTGGAATTACTGTTTCTGTTCCACATGGTCAGAAAGCACAGTATTTACCTGAATCAATACTTTTCAGTAGTGCATAGAAATTTGGGAAATATTGGAGTTCCTCAAAATTGTCTTCATTGTAGCTGTTAGTTCTCCTTTCTAAGCCATTCGTCAAGGTTACTGTATTAGATACTGTTTCATCATTTTCTCCATTTGTAAAACCATCTTGAATTGCTGCCATTGGAGTCTGGTGTGTGTGTGTAAATCAATAAAAAATTAAACATTTTGTTAGAATAATGACACTCCAGCTTGATTTTTGCATCTGTGGTGTTCTAGAATAGGAAGTGCAAAAACACCTCTTCCTTCACAAACTCCTCCCAGATCAAACCCTTTTTTAGGCATGTGAACATGCAGTCACATGGAAAGATCAGAACAGTCACACATTGGGGATTTCTGGGTGATATTTTAAGGGCTGTCTGGAGTATGTGCGTGCACGCGTGCGCGCGCGCACACACACACACACACACACAACACAAAACTCTCCCAGATCTAACCTGTGTCCAATGTTCCTCATCTTAGTTAATGATACATTATCCATTTATTGGGCTAGACAGAAATCTACAAGCTTTTCTTGCCTCTTCTTCTTCATTCCCAACCCCCATCCAATCCATCAGCAGCTTTCCTGGCCCTTACTTTCCAAATTTATTCCATACATTTCTTTTTTTTTTTTAAGATTTATTTTTTATTTTATTTATGTATACAAGAGCTGGAGTGTAGGCCAGAGGTTGGGGTGGGGGGGCGGAAGAGGGGGTGGTGGTGAGAGGATTCTCCAGAGAAAGAGTGGGGAGCAGAACGGATCTACTGAAATACAAAGGGGAGCAAGACAGGAGAGGTCTGCATTTCTCTTTCTTTACTACCCCATTCTAGTCCAAGTTGCCTTCATTTTTCACCTTCAAACCAGTACACCAATTACTCCCAATCTATTCCCCAAACTGCATTTTCCACACTGGAGTCAGTTACCTTATTTATTTATTTATTTATTTATTTATTTATTTATTTATTTATTTATTTATGCACACAAGCTGGGGTACAGGCCAGAGGTGTGGGGCAGTGAGAGGATCACCAGAGACAGAGTGGGGAGCAGAACGGGCAGATCGTCGGAAATACACTGCTGAGGGGAGCAGAGGGTGAGGCAGGAGAGATCTGCCTCACCATGTGGGAATCTCTCTAGCTGGGCCTCAAACTCCAGTGCCGCTGCCAACAGCTCCACAGCCCAGTGCTTGACCACTGCGCCACCAGAGAGGCCCTCAGTTACCGTATTAAAGCTGATCATGTAAATCCTTTGTTTAAAATACTTCTGTGTTTTTCCATTGCTCTAAAATAAAGATCAGACTCCACATATGGCTGGTAAGCTCCTGCTTGGCCTGCCCTGGGATCACCTCTCCAGTCTCATTTCTCATCTCTCTATGTGCCAGCCACACTGTGTTTATTTCATTTGCTTGCATAACCCACACCTCCTTCTCTACATGCTGCCTCTCCTGCTCACAAGTTAACTCCTGTTCAGTCTTCCGTTTTTGGCTCAAATCACTTCCTCAGGAAAGCCTACCCTGAATCTAAGCCCAGGAGCGTTTCCTTATTTGTGAGCTTTCATAGCACCACATTTCTTTCTTCAGAGCACTTAGTGCGGTTGTAATTAAAATATATGACTGTTGGAAGACCATCTACCTCTTCCATTAGACCTTAAGCTTTATAAGAGCGGTGATTATGTCTTTTAAAATGAGTATTGTATCCCCAGCTCTTGGTGCATAGTTATTGAAAGAATTTTAATTTGCATTTCATTCGCACTGTGTATTTAGATAACATGAGTGAGTAGGTCAAGCATATGGACATTTTAGAGATGGGCAAATGAAAAGCACATAATAGAAATGATCATGAAAACAGTTATGTCCATTTCTGGTGAGACTGATAAACTTGAGTGAAAGGAGTCTTTGATAAATTTAAAAGGTTTTTTTTTTATAGTGGGTATATCCTCAAAAGTTATTTAAAAAGAGAGAAGCTAGTAGAGATTGAAAGTGGGGAAACCAAAGGAGAGTTTTTGGCTATTTAATAAAAAAAATAAAATAAAAATCCATGGGGCCTCCCTGGTGGTACAGGGGTTAAGTCTCAGCACTATCAAGCTATTGCCAGCCACTGAGGAATGAATTCAATCCCTGGCCAGGGAGCTAACCCAATGGCACAGTGGACCTTTCCTGTCTGGCCCGCTGCTCCCCTCAGCAGTATACTTCAGTAGATCTGACTGTTCTGCTCCCCACTCTGTCTCTGGGGAATCCTTTCAACCCCCACATCTCTGGCCTACACCCCAGCTCTTGTATGCATAAATAAATAAAACAAATCTTAAAAAAAAAAATCCAAACCCAATTTCTGTTTTCCAGCTTCCTCTAAAACAGCTCCATTAGTATGTGGACCCTTTTTTCTTGTGCTGGGATGGGATGTCGGCATGTCGGAAGGGATGAGGAGTCATGGAGTCTGGGTATTTTGGGAAAGGTAATCAAAGGAGAGGTGAGGAGTTTAATATATCCCTATGACCAGCTCCATCTAGAGTTTTAAAGAGAATTCAAGGAGGGAAGAAAGATACCAGTAGTTTGGTTGATGCAAAACACAAGATGAAGAGAGGCTCCAGCAAAGGGAAGGAAGGATGAATGACTAGCCAAGTAAATGATAAACCTTTGAACCACTGAAAAGACGAAGGAGCAGATGGAAGAGCACAGGGGAGAACCGATAGCAGCACCAGGCAACTAGGATGGGGGTATATAAAAGCTGGTGTGACCGAGTATCAAATCAGCCCCACGTTTCTTTTTTTTTAGGACTTTGGGCACGTGATGACATCCACTGTGAGTAGCAGCTGGATACCAAGTTGGCTATAAAATATCTGGTTCTAGGTTACTGGGATTATATAAAAAAATAACCATTAAAATAAAAATAACCATTAAACCATTATTTTGGTTATAAAAAAATAACCAAAATACCCCATTACTGGGATTATATACAAAATAACCATTTGACATAATTTTATGTATTACTTTACCTTGGGGTATAAGATGTAACCTTTAGTATATAACATGTATCTTTAAATTATTTTCAAAGAATAGTTCATTTATATTTTTTAACTTACTGGTATTTCACAAATATATGTTATAGGTGGGCTAAATATGTCATATACTTCTAATATTCTTTGCCACCTAATAGCATTAATTATATACAAGTACACATATATCCATGCACATGTACATACATGCTTATATAACATGCATATACATTCATATATACATACCACTTTCTCTGATATTTTTCCAACCTGACCTTCAGTCCTACTTGTAGGTTTATTGGGTTCTTCCTCATAACTGTTGGCTTCCTTTGAGATCAATTTTTGTAAGACCTCTGCTACTTCATCTTCCAGTGTGTGTGCCTGGCTCTCTGTGATCTATTACAAAGAGACAAAGCATTTATGACTATTATTTCCATTTTTGGGGTGGTGATAAAAAGCCTAGACTAACTTTTGTAGTTGAACACATACTTTCAGAAGATGAGAGAATCTTCTAGTACCTCTCCCCGGACAACCCTTGTTTATGCCTCTATTAGACACTGACCATAAGAGTGACTTCCGGCACTTTGGGCTCAATGTCCATGTCAGGCTAGTTGTTGGAACCCCTAGAGCTCTCACTTTGAGAAATACCTTAAGGACTGTTTAACCCTCACCTCCAGCTCATGGTCGGGTTATCTTTGAAACCCCATAAAATTAGCACCCTGCTAAAATCTGTATTTAAGTCTTAGGATAAAACTGAGGCAGGGTCAAATTGGGTTGCTTAGAATTTCCCAAATATTACACACCTTTGCTCATGTAATATCCTTCTCATTGCACATGTGTCTTTTACTTGTGCTGATAAAATCCTAGCCATCTTTCAAAACTCACTTTAAATACCTTCTCTTCTGAAGCTTTTCCTTATTGCCCCAACAAATATAACCCACCATCTGGCATCTGAACTGCTCTTATGGTTCTTATGCAGCTTACATGATGGGCATGTATACATTCATTTAGTCACTCTGATAGACTATAAGTTTTTAGGGGGAAAAGAACAGTGTCTTGTCCAAAGTAGATGCATTATAAACATTTGACTACTTAAATCAAGTGGCTTGGCTTCTTAGCATATTCCAAACTGTGCTAAGAATTTGGTTTATTTTTATGCATACAACTTACTAGGCCAAGATTCAGCAGTTTAGAAACAATCTTATCAAAAACTCCTCTGTCATTTTCCTCATATATCCTGGTAGCAATTTTCTGCACAATGTCTTCAGCAGTTAGGGGGGTCCCATCCAGTTGATGAAGGCCATCTGGATCATCTAGACACAGCAATCATAATTTTACATCATGGTGATCATAGACATATTTCATGAATCACATTTATAACCTGTCCTTATTCTTGTCAAGTCAGATATGTTTTGGAATGTATTTATGGTGGTGCTTGGTCCACATCACTCTTGGTTTGAAATAAAATTCAACTTCAAGTTAATAGTAATAAAGAAAATCCTGAAAGTTTCTTATGTGACTCTGAGATTAAGAACTAAAGACAACACAAAAGGTCTGTTTTGTATTATCACTAATAATACAAACAATATCATGCCATTTCTTTTTATAGTGTGCCATATTGTCATATAGCCTTCTGTGATTTATATGATTTGATTTCCATTTCCACACAAGGAGTAGATTAATAACCATACCAGTACCCTCTTTTCTGGTAAACCACTGGACTATCTCACACCCAGCATGAGAGTGTATACTGAAGGTTTTATGATTTACCTGTAATAAATATTTATCTCTAGCTGAAAATGTGTCAGAGAGCCTTTGTGTAAGGCAGCTTAAGGTGACAAGACCCTTTCTCCAGAGAATAGTAAGCTCATTTTATATGCCTGGAATTTAAAATTTTAAATGTGACAACAGATTTGCACAAAGTAATATGTAAATCTTTGCAGAGAAGCTTGCAAATATGTCTCCTTGGCTTTCCTGGGAATATATTTGGCAGGAATAGTTGAGACTAAAGCAGGGATTCATCCTGAGGGGAAGGGAGGAGACAGTGGGATTAGTGGCAAGAAAGTATAGTGCATCTAAAGAAGACTCCAGGAATCAACTGATCTTTTTGAATGTATACCACACTGAGCAGTTTATTAACATGTGCAAGTTTGCAAGGCACTTAGCTTTCCCTGTCACCTCTAGGCAGATTTGAAAGATCAGAATTTTAGCCCCAATGATAAACTTGTTACTGTCTACATATCCTTGGGCCACTGTTCAGGAACATAGTAAGAGGATCTACTTCATGGCATTATGAGTATCAGATGAAAAAAGATACAAAAGCAACTTTTAAACTGCAAAGTACTCCATGTAATAACATACTATTATTATTATGGAGCATGGGCTTATAACTAAAATAAAGGAACTGTAATTATCTTTTAGAGAAAATAAACACTGAATTCCTGAAACGTTCCATCTTGATAATTCCGGTCATGTTCACTCAAAGAAAAGAGAACCTAGTATTCCTATTCTGATTCTGTTCCTTTCATCCATGGAGTCTAGGTATACAAACAAGGAATTTCTTGTTTCTCTCCATGCCCTTTCTTCCAGACTCTAGGAAGATGGAACTAAATACAGCCTCAGGGAGAATATCTTCTTCTTGTTTGGAAAGAAGCTTGGGAAATGAGTAGGGTAATTATAGGATATGACAGCATAATTTTGCTGAGCTTTTGGCCAACCTCTGATTCCCTTGAGCTCTTCAAGTTCTGTGTTACCAGAGTGACTAATGAGCAGAAAAGCCCTTAATAAGACCACCATAAAATCAGTTTCCCATAAATCTGGTTTACCATCCTTTTACTTTTTTTTTCTTTAGGAGCAAAACTGACTATCATTTAGTTCTGAATTTTCCGTTTGGCCCAGACTCTTGGGAATATATGAAGCAGAAACTGCCTGGGTCTATGCAGAGGTGTAAGAATTTCTTTTCCTTCCCACTTATCCCTCAGGATCTGAAAAAGGAAGAATATTGGTTGCCTGCTAGAGCTGGAAAATAACTGAGATGACCGTTTTCAGTTCATTTACTTCACAACAGGGAAGACATTAGCAGCACTGCAAAAAACAGCCTCTCTTCTCTGCTGCACTGCTGTATTTTTTCCCTGTTTTATTTTATTTTTTTCCCACCACCATTCCATATATCCCTTTGTTCCTTTCCCTTCCTCCTCCTTCCAAAGCTCAGAGGCTTCAAGATATTTATTGATGTCCACTAGATTTTGAAAGTGGTTTTACATTATTGAATTGTCTGCTATGTAACTGTCCAGTACTTTTTTTCCGTTTTATCATTCTGACTAATTCCCTCCATTTTGTTGAAAATTGCTGTGCTGTATTGAGCCAGGAACTTGGACCTCCCCTACTAGAGCTTTGTTAGATGGAGTTAATGGTAGAACAGTAGAGCATTGTTCCTGACCTTCCAGTAGTCCCCTTGCTCCTCTAAAATGGACAGAATTGGGGCCTCCCTGGTGGCGCAGGGGTTAAGCGCTGCGCTGTGGAGCTGTCGGCGACCCGAGTTTGAAGCCCAGCCAGGGATATTCCCACATGGTGCAGCAGACCTCTCCTGCCTCTCCCGCTGCTCCCCTCAGCAGTGTGTTTCCACCGATCTACCTGTTCTGCTCCCCACTCTGTCTCTGGTGGGCCCTCGAGCTGCCCCATGCCTCTGGCCTGTACCCCAGCTTGTATGCATAAATAAATAAATTTTTTAAAAATGGACAGAATTACTCAGAATTGCTTCTTTACTCTCGTTGGAGTATTTCACACTCCTAAACAGACCTTCAGAGGGAAGCCAAGCCTGGCTTCAACATTTAAAACCTTTAAAAGCAGCTACAACATTTGAAGTGGATGTGAAAAGGCCATATCCCAAGTCATCATCTGCCCCTTTGTGTTTTAGAGATCATCAACATTTAATGCCAAATCTGACATTCATTTGTTCAACACATTTTTATCTTAATATGGGCCATAACTAGAAATAGATTGATAGTTTAGGCAAAGTCCCTAACTGCACAAAGTTCATTGTTTAGTTCATAGATTGATACCCAGTAACTGTTTAATGGATAATCATTGGTGAATGAATCCAGGACCCCCAAAGTATTACTTCATAAAAGAAACTTGAAGAAATTCTGACTTATACAAACTGTAGAAAACACTGAAAAGGAGAATTGATGGGCCCTACAGCACACAGCCATTTGGAGGGTTCCTGAAGGTGTGGCTATGTCTGGGGAAGCACCCTACAGAAGTCACCTTTCCGCACTCTCCTTTCTGGGGTGTAAGTATGCATGCCTCTGAGGTTTTACTCACTTTGGTGGTCCTAGAACTTCTGGTTCCAGAATTTCAAGGATAAAAGAAGAACCAGTAAGTCACCATAAATCACTCTCTCCCAGAACCTTCTCTAATGTCAAGTGAACTTAAAATGACTCCTAGAGCCTAAAACTAAAGCCAGATCCATCAGGATTAGCATTCAGTACTTTTCAACTCATTTGAGATGGTAATAAAATATTATCTAATTTGAATATAAGTTGCTTAAGTTAGTGGTTGGATCAGAAATAAATCTGTGCCTCTGCCTACATGTACAACCAGCTTGACCAAAAAACTCAGTCTAATAAACATTAGACTATTTTTTCATTTTATTAAATCAAGTAGTCAGTTCAGTGAAAGTGGTTTAATCTGTTTTGCATGTAAGTTATGCTCAGTTTGTAGTTTATTTCTAGACTAAATATTTTAAGTTAAAAGGTAAAATTGGGGCCTCCCTGGTGGCACAGCGGTTAAGCGCTGCGCTGTGGAGCTGTTGGCAGCGGCGATGCGAGTTCGACGCCCAGCCGGGGAGAATCCCACATGGCGCTGCAGACCTCTCCTGCCTCGCCTGCTGCTCCCCTCAGCAGTGTATTTCTGATCTGCCTGTTCTGCTCCCCGCTCTGTCTCTGGTGAGCCCTCTCGCCGCCCCACGCCTCTGGCCTGTACCCCAGCTTGTATGCATAAATAAATAAATCTTTAAAAAAAAAAGGTAAAATTGAAAAAAAAGCGCACAAAATTTCCTTAGTATACAATATGAAACTTATCCCATACACGTACAACACACTTCTGAAATCTCCTTAGGCTATTATAGTCCATGAAAGTCATATTTAATTGGCAGTTGTTTTCTGGCAGAGATAATTGGCATAATTTTCCTTGGGGCCATGGAGCAACATAATGCCATGTAAGAAAATTTCTACCCTCTTAAGCACTAGTCCTCAGAATGGAAAACATCCTCTCTTCCTCCATGCCTAGGGACATCATTTCATTTAAACCAGTTTATTTAAACTCTTATGTGCTCTTTGTTCATTCATTTATCAATTCATGGAATTCATGAATTCATGAGCATCTAGATATTGGGGCTACAATATCTCTGTTCTTGTGAAGTTCTCAACTTAGTTTATGTGAAAGATATGAATCATAAGTTGTCACAGTTAGGAATATAAAATTACAAATTATATTAAGTGCTGTGAAGGATTGGGGAAGAATTTGGCTTTTATCCCAAGAGAAAAAAGAAATCTATTTGTGGGTTTTGTGTGAAAGAGTGACATGGTATATTTGTGTGTTGAAAAGATCCCTCTGGATGCCACATGAAAAATAAGCTGGAGAAAGGCAAAGCTGGAAGACGCATTACAAGATTTTGCTATAGTTCAAGTGAGATATGATTGGAACTTGGATAGTGGTGATCGGGGATAGAGAAAAAAATTAAAATAAACAAAGGAAGTAAAATTGATTCTTGGTGGATAAGAATTTGAAAGATAAGTGAGAAGAGAGATAGACTGATTCTTAGATAATTTGACTTGAAACACTGGATGACAGCCTCCCTTCAAGTCTCAGCACTATGAAGCTCTTGGCAGCCACTGCAATATGAGTTAAATCCCAACACAGATTTGATCCCAGGCCAGGGAGCTGACCCACATGGCACAGCAGACCTCCCCTGTCTCACCCACTGCTCCCCTCAGCAGTGTATTTCAGTCAGTGCGCCTGTTCTGCTCCCACTCTGTCTCTGGTGAAGCCTCTCACCCCACCCCACCCCCACACTTCTAGCCTACAGCTCAGCTCTTGTATGCATAAATAAACTCTTTAAAAAAAAAAGAAAAAACTGGATGAGAAAGAGCACTGTAAGAGGGCTGACTTATAAAGCGAATAGAGATTATGTGTTTAATCTTGGACATGTGAAGTTAAAATTGCTTTTGAAACTTCCAAGAGAAGATGTTCAGTAGGTAGACAGGTATATATCTAGGTTTATAGCTCAGAGAGTCTGAGGTAGTGATATGAGACATAAGGATATGGAGGATAACTGCAACCATGGAAATGTCAGAATGATCTAGGGAAAAAGTATACAGGTAGGAAGAGAATACTGGAAAGGAAGTAATGATATTCTACCTTTTAGGAGGTATTTTATGGATTTAATTATTTAGGAATTATGATACTTGTTTGTAATAATAGTGAAAATATAAGGGGAAGTTAAAATGAATTCAATAACATAAAATACAGATAATTGATATATCAGCAAAGAAACATTTAAAGAGAAAATAAAATCTGGGAGTCCGTGGAGTTGGGACTTCACATATTTTAAATTATTTACTAATTGGAACTTTATCTCAATTCTGAACTTCATTAATAACAGATTATGACTGTATAAGAGATATATCCAAAATATAGGGTTTGCTCTTAACCTATAGTGGAAAACTCCAAATTAGAAAAAAATTGTTAACAAGATATTTCCTCTTATTTCCTTACCTTGAAATTTATGATCCAGGCCACTCTTAGTAGAATCATAATCATCAATCAGTCTTCGATTCTTGGTTGAATCAACATCTTCCATGTTCAATTTATTGTCATATGAGGAGCTTCTTATAGATTGTCTTTCCTTCTCAATCTGCTCCTTTTCTGTTATTGCCTTTAATAGGTTCAAGTTATCAGCAAAGGAATAATTGCTTTCACCTGGCTTGTTTTCTGGAAGAAAAATCCCCAAGTCCAACATATATATTTAGTTATGATTCTCATAGCCTACCTTATTTAAATTAACATCAGTATAATTTCCTTTTACCTGGAGTGTATGTTTTTTTAATCTTGTCCACTTCAGCTTCAGCAATCTGTGAAACAAACAGCATAGAGACCTGATTAAATCATTGTTCCACTACTTACCAAATATGATAGTTAAATACTTTCAGTCTCCAAATTTAGTTTTCTGGGTTGTTAAATGGAGACTGTTTCTACCTCAAAGCATTATTGTAACGATTAAATAAGATAAGGTATAGAGGCTTTATAATATCAATTCCTTTCTATAATATTGGTGAAAGATATCTCTGGCAAATGAAGAAATCTTATAATAGATTGGACATGATGTTGAGCTTACTGAGTTATTACACAGTCAGCTCTATATATTATACAAAACTCTACAATTTTAAGGACATAGAAATTAGCAAAACTGTATTTCCTATTCTAATTTGTCAATTTACTATTAAATTCCTGTAGTTTGTGAATTCAAATTGGTAAAAATGTCATAGCACAATTACCTTTAATAAAAGTAACAAAGGTAAAATGAAATAGCATTTATAATTTTACTTTTGACCTACCTGTTCATTCAAAGGTCTCTCTGCACTTAATTCTCTATTATGTAAAGGTTTGTCTAGAATAAATGCACACAGACATAAATTTAATTGTGCATTGGAAAGACATAACATCTCTCATTAAATAAAATCTTCAAAAAAAAGAAAGAAAAGCAAATCCTAGGCGAAAAATTTTGGTAACTATGAAACAAAAATATATTTTAACAAAAGTGTATCAAGATTATACAATAACAAGGATTATCAACATTGCATTGCTTATTATCCTGGTGCATTTCCTGAAATAATAGAATTACACATTTTTTTTTCCTGCCCAGAAATTTAACCTATAGTTCTAATACTTGACTTAGCTGTTTTCCACTAGATAGAGCATAGTTTTGGTTGGTATTATCACATTAAAATCTCTTTTATCATACAGTTCACGCTACGAATAAAATATTCATATACTAAGGAAGGTTGTAAGACAATTAGAAAAAAGAAAAAAACCAAGCTACTTTATTAGACGGAAAGGCCGTCTTTTCAAAATAAGATCTTTCAAAACAATCCGTGTTATTGCTTTATCATTTAAACAGTGAGGGAGAATCTGTCGTTTGTCCCTAAATTCAAACTGATTTGTCAATATGATTTGATCAGAAAATGATTCAAGGTGATTCACAGTTCACGGATTATACCATGCGTTACCTTTTCGTGGCGAAATAAAAGGTAAATGGGAAGAAAAGTGTCTGCGTACCTTGGCTGCCTCCAGGTTTGGGGAAAGCTTGAATTGGGCTGCTGTGAAGCACCAACACCAGAATCCAAGTACCGGTCCAAAGGAACCCCATTCTTTAACTCTTGGCTCAGAAACAGCCTGGCGCCGGGCTCCCGGAGCTGTCGCTTTTGTTATGAATGAAAAGGAGTAAAAACAGGAAGAGCTAGGAGAGCGGGTGCGGTGAAGGAGAGTGCAGAGAATTTGCCTTTGGAGCTTTGCGCGTTCGGGAGTAGGGGGGATTAGAAAAGGCTCAGGGCACTCGCGATGCAGGTCTTCAGGTGGAGGAGAGCGCTGTCCGCTCCGTGGGTGCTGAAGTTCCTGTGACGCGGAACCGGCCGGGTCTGTTAGGGCGTAGGCTTACTCTTGCTCCCTCCTTGAGAGGAAGTGAGGAAGAAGGCGCATGCTCTCTGTAAACCATAGGAGGGAAATGATGGCGTCAGCGACTCCAGCCCTACTCCAATCCCTCGGGAATGGAAGGGGGAGGGGCGGCAGACCGAGTAGCGTATTTTCTGTGCCGCAGTCCTGCGCTCATGGTCACCTGAATTGCTGTAAACTTTGAGTCATTGTTGTAACCTCCCAAGTAAACGTTACCTCAAGGATCAAAAGCCTTCTCTGCTTGTGCACCTGTCAAGGAGACATAGATAATTTTGTGTGAAGAGTTCCGCTTGGGGATTATTCTTCTTTATCTGCTTCAGACTCCCTTCTTTCCATTCCACCTTCTGTACCCAAAAGGTAGATATAATTCCTATATCCTTAGAAAAGTCCTGCCCTTTGTAATTTGTGTAGACACACCAAGTATTCCTTGGTGCTCTTATTTGTGTCTCAGTTCTATATAAAGTTTTTGGTGGGTTTTTTTTTTTCTTTATTGGCTGTTTTGTAGCTATCACATAGGTCTAAAAGTTACACTGTTAAATAATTATTTAAAAAATTGACCAGGACGAGGGCACTGGTCCAGAGCTCCAAACCAGAAGCGGAGAGGAATGGGGGCCCTGGGCTGGGTGGTATTCCTTCAGCATCACCAAAACCCAGAAATTAGTATCTTAAGCTCCTTCACTGGTCAAACCAGGGCTTGGCAAACAAACCTTCAGGTGTTTTCTATAAAGTTTTTTGGATTGAGAAATTCAAGGAACATTCTTTCAGATAGCTGCAACACACTTCCCTAGAGGCTGTAACAGAACTGGAAAAAAGCACTGCTGCTTGATGAATGTCATCACCAGTAAGCAGCAAGGACCAGTTTTATTCTAAAAGTTCACATTCTCCACCAAGAACTAAATGCACCCTCAATCATCACCATAAAAAAAAAAAGGAGGAAAGAAAAGCTGTATTTCTATAAAATTATTTCCTAGAATTCAATTTTCATTAAGGACCTTGATCATTCCAAGGATCTTTCCAGAGGGGCATAATATTTTTCATCATAAATAGGTCAGGGAGGTGCTTTCTATGTTCCAAGAAAATTCTCAGAAGCCTAAGATTATTGCAAAAAGAAGCTACCAAAAGACTTTTAAAAGATGAATAAACCAACACTAATGTGAGCAGGGTGCTGAGTAAGTGCTTTAGTCTCTGAATTTTAAACAGAACTTGGATCCTTTCCTTTGGATTGTGGCATGCTGGGAACTAGTCTAAATAATGACTGAAAAGAAGGATTCAGTATAATCAGGCCTTTGATGTCTGCACCCTGCTTTCTCAAGGAGCAAGTTAGTTATTCAAGTACCTCAAAACAAACAAACAAACAAAACCTTCCAAACAAATCTCTCTCACTCTGGGGTTTTTGAGTTTGGAAGTCACTCAAATACTCACTTTAAGAATCCAAGGAGTGCTTTTATTCAAATAGCTACTTCAAAACACATAGTTATCTCTTGGCAATAACAAAATAACATTAGTATCCCAATATAATACATTAAAAATTGTCACATTTTAAAATCCCATCTCTATAAAGGATACAGTTACTTAGTGTCCTCTTTTTTGAAAAAGAGAGCAGACTGTTTACCTCACACTGTTACTGTGGAGAGCAAATGGGTACATGTTTTGATCAAGTCATTTTGATGCCAGAAATATTTTGACACTGCCTTTAAATAAGTCATGAAAAGTCTTCAGCATTTAAGAATATTACCCAATATTACCTGAGATAGCCATTCACAAATTCAGACACTATTACTGACCTAATTCTTGAGCCTCACTCTGTTCTTTGTTCTGTTCCTTATTCACCTCTTCTCTGATATATATTTGCAGCTGGCAGGGGTTTGAGATGGGATGAAAGTAAGGGATGGTTACTGAGCACATGGTATCACTTGCCTAAAATAAAAAAACAAAAACCAGGGCCTCCCTGGCGGCCCTGGTTTTTCAGCATTATGAAGCTATCCCCAGCCACTGCAGCAGGAGTTTGATCCCTGGCCAGGAAGCTTCCCACATAGCACAGCAGATCTTTCCTGTCTCATCCGCTGTTGCTTCAGCATTATATTTCAGTCACTCTGCCTGTTTTGCTCCCCTTTCTGTCTCTGGTGAATCCTCTCACACACCCCCTCCTCCCACACCTCTGGCCTATACTCCAGCTCTTGAATGCATTAATAAATAAATCTTTTTAAAAATTTGACTTTTCTCTGCCATTTAGGATCAAAGTGACTATATTAAGTAGACACTAAATCTAGGAATGTTATGTTTATTATGTTTCAGATCAAATGATCTGTGGAGCACTGAGTAAACTGGAAGGCATGAACTAGTTTGCATTTCTCAGTTTTATGGATGTTTCTGCTGGACAGTATATGTCTAGAAATAAAATATTCCTAGTTTCATTTATTCATTCATTTAATAGATTTTTATTAAGCACTTGACACTCACTAGGTATTGAGATAACTTCTGGGTATACAAAGATAAATAAGATATCATCACTGCTAGTATTAGAACCTAACCGATAGAAAGTATTGTGATTATAACAATAACTACAACTACTTACTGAAAAAGTAAATGTACTATACATTGATCTCATTTAAATATGTGTTCAGAGAAGCACAGAGTATATTATGGGTCTCTTACTGTATGTGTAGCGTTCAGGTAGGATGTGAAAATAGAACTGTTGGGGGAACAGTATGTCCTTCCTGAATGAACTCCACCAACTGAAGTTTTATGGAATCTGCTCCACCTCCATGCCAGCGATCCAAGGGGCTGAGATACAACTCACATCATGCCATGAGTCTGCCATGACACTTGACTTCTTGAAGTGGGAATTGCTGGGTGGAGTTAAGTAGCCATGCTTGGTATAAAACTGAACACATGTGGGCCTGGTGTGGAACTTGGTTTTGCCTGCCTGTAGCATAAACCCGGGGCCCCAGGTCAGGTAGCTATACAGCAGGACATATTGACCAATTTGCCTCTATCTCTCTCTCTGTGCTCCCCCTATTTTCATTTCCATCATAAACATTTTACTAACCTTTCTATGTGTGCCTGCCCTTGGGTCTTGTTCTGAGTTTGTTTGTTTTTTTTAATGTCATATCACATTATGGTTTCTTTTTTTAAAAGATTTAAAAAATTTTATTTATGCATATAAGAACTGGGCTGTATACTAGAGGTGCGGGGGTGAGAGGATTCACCAGAACAGAGTGGGGAGTAGAACAGATGGATCTACTGAAATACACTGTTGAAGGGAGCAGCGGGCGAGACAGGAGAGGTCTGCTGCGCCATGTAGGTTAACTCCCCGGCCAGGGATCTGCCTGGCCATAGCCCTGAGACTTGAACCCCTGCGCTGCCAGGGAGGCCCTTGTTCTGAGTTTTTTAAGAGCATGGGTGAGGACTCAGACCCAGTCCATTCCATTTGCCGTTATGATTGCCTTGTAACAGAATGGTCAGGACATTTTTCAAAAAGAAGATACTTCTTTTCTTAAAAATAAACATATTAAAAATACTTGATTATTATAAGAACACTATAAACATCAAATGATATAAAAATATATGTAGGAATTGCAAGAAAAGTGTTGTTGACACCAATCAGATGATCATGAGCTAAGCTATATACAATGAACAGTTAACTTGTCAGTGCTTGTGTATGTGACAACCCGCACGTGGACTGATGGTTGTGTGTTCAATCACTGGTGGAGTCAATGCTGATTGAACTTTAGATGGAGATATTTAAAGGATGTTTTATATATTGAGTAAAAATGTCATGTTTATTTTTGCATAATTTTAGAAAATTTCAAACAAACACAAAAGTAGAGAATATAATGAAATGAACTCCCATTAATTCATTATGCAATCCCAGTAATCATTAATTCATAACCACTCTTTATTTTATATTCCCAACCACTTTGCACTACCAACAGATTATTTGCTCATGAAATTCAAGACTTCATACCATCATAAATATGTCAGTATGTTTACTTAAAAGATAAGTATTCTTTTTTCCCCAACATAATTGTAATGCCTTTATTATACCTCATAATAATAATATTACTTTAATATCATCAAATATCCATTCAGAGTTCAAATTTCCTCCCTTGCCTCATAAATATTTTTACAGTTGGTGTGGTTGGCTAGGATTCAAATAAGGCCATGAATTCCATTTTTTTGGCATGTGAGAAATACATAAAAGTTTAAGACTGGAAAGGTAGATTTACAGAGGAGAAAGAAGGGAAGAGAGAGTCACTCTTCTACTTCAGGGCCTTTGTTCTTGTTCTCTTTTCTTAGAATGCATTTCCCCTGGATATTCCCAAGGCTGAATCCCTCATATATATACTGTATTTTTGCTAATAAGTTCTCTTCTCAGGAGGTCCTGCTGTCTCAGTTTGCATTCCCTGGGAAGCAGGCTCTGAAATTGAGATTAGCATGCAGGAGGTTTATTAAGCATGTGCTTGCTCTAGAATCAATACCTATGGAAAAGCAGCCATGGGAAGGAGTAGGATTTGAAGTAGGATTACAGAAGTTGAACTGTAATGCAGTTTCAATGGATACTTTAGCCATCCCACAGGGTGTTTTAAAAATGAGATGAAGGGGCCTCCCTGGTGTCTAAGGGTTAAATCTCAGTGCTATCAGAGCTACGGCCAGAGTTCCATCCCCAGCTGGGGAGCTATCCCACATGAGCAGCAGACCTCTCCTGTCTCGCCCCACTGCTCCCCTCAGCAGTATATTTCAGTCAATCTGCCTGTTCTGCTCCCCACTCTGTCTCTGGTGAATGCTCTCACCACCCCCGACACTTCTGGCCTACACCCCAGTTCTTGTATGCACAAATAAATAAATCTTTAAAAAAAAAAATCTGTAGGCACAGACCAAGTGTGGGAGTATGGAGATTGAGGGCCATTATAGAGAATCAGTTGTCCTTACAAACCAACCTAGTCACACCCTAGATTTAATTTTAACAATAAATAACAATTCCACAAAGGAATTAACCATATTACTAATACTAATTATATTAGTGCGATTTTTTACACTGTCAGTGCAGTTCCTTTCTGCCCACTTGTCTCTGTACAAGTGCCTTTTTCTCCCTTCCTTCTTTTTAATAAGCCTAACTTTTTGGATATAACCAAATGACTTTGTTTCTGCAAATTCACCACTTTCCCCTGAAAGGGAAACTGCTGAAACATTTCTCAGAGGTAACCCAAGGACCTCACTCACTTAACCCAAAATCTCATCAAAACCATTACAGGATAGGGAGAGGGGAACCCCAAAACCCCCAAACCTGCCTGCTCTATATAGGTTCTGCCATCAGCCGAATGAAGACAAAACATGCTCTAGTGCGTAAGACTTTCAAAGGAAAGGAACTTTAGTACAATTAGTGTACAATAAAGAGAAAAGAAGAACAAGAATAGATAAAATAATTTCCACATGAAACATCCAAATTTACCTATTCCCTCGTGGGTAAATGTCCAGTCAAATAGGGTTGGTCCAAAGCAGGGCCACTGAGGTCCAAATGCCTGCCACAAGTCTAAAGCACCTTCTGATGGGGACCCATAGAAAAGGGTCAGAAACAGCCAGACAAGATGTCTGGAAGGAAAAGAGCAAAATCAAAATCAAGATAAATGCTGCCATTGTTAACCTCCCCATGGGTCTCTCGCCCACGTCTGCTTCAATCAGCCCAGGCCCAAAAAGCAAGCGCAGCCTCTTCCCACGTCTCTCTGCTCCATGTGCCTCCTCCAGGTCTCTTTGCTCCCTATCTTTCCTCTTTCCTTCTCCAGTCCCCTCTCCAGCTTCTCCTTCCTGCACAGCTCCACCCTTCCTTGGGTGGGGCAGGGAACCTGGAACCTCCACTTTTCCTGGGAACCACCACCCTGTTACAAAAGGACATCATATATACTTTTTTATTGCTATACTTCCAGGATCTAGAATACTATCTGCACATACAGATTAGGTGTTCAACAACTACTGATCTCTACTATGCTTTACAATACCCCAGAAAACAAATATAGCTATTAACAAGGATATAAAACAATTCATTAAAAAATAAAATTTTAAATTAAAAAAAAAGCTGAACAATTAGAAAAAAATAAAATTGGCCATTATTTAAAAATACTGAATGTAGATAATGAGCACAGAGATTCAATATAGTGTCCTCTTAATTTTGTGTATGTTTAAAATTTTTCCAGTAAAAAAACTCTAAAGAGTTTGAGTTTATTTCTCATCAGTGGAGAGAGTAATAAGGAGACCAATTTTCCTTCCTCTTCTTTCTCCCAAAGGTATTCTGAAAATACAATTAAACATCTTCCTCAGTGGAACAAAAAATCAATACCTTTCCTCTGGTGCTCCAAAATTCATCCTTAAGACGTCCCCACGGACATGCTGCTGCCTTGGGGACCTCAAGTCACTTAACTGCCAAAGCCCCTGCAGGGTTAATGGTGCAATTTCAGTTTTGTTCTCTACAATGTCAACATTTTATGGCCTGGGCAGTGATTCGCCCATTTTGCTGATAGTTTCAAAGAATTGTTTTTTTTTTTTTTATTTCACTGATATTGTTTATTGTCTATGATTTCTATTTCATTTTTCAGCTCTAATTTTTGTTAGGGGCCTCCCTGGTGGCCTAGGGGTTAAGTCTCAGCACTATCACCCCTATGGCTTGACCTCAATACCAGGCCAGGGAGCTAACCCAAATATGGTGCAGTAGACCTCTCCTGTCTCACCTCTGTTCCCCTCAGCAGTATATGTCCGTAAATCCACATGTTCTGCTCTCCACTTTATCTCTGGTGAATCCTCTTACCCTCCACACCTCTGGCCTGCACCCCAGTTCTTTGACGCAAAGAAAAAAATCTGATTTTTGTTAGGTAATTAATTTAATCCCTGATAACAGCCAAGGTTGATATGATTAAAGGTGACTCTCTTAGGTGGCATTTATCAAATTTTAAGGTATGTAAAAACCACCTAGTTATTTAGAAAAAGAAGATTTAGTAAGTCTGGAATTGACTTATCTCTGACCTTTATATTTTTTGAAAAAATAAGTTGTTTAAAGCTTAAGCCACATTTAATTGGGTGTATCTGAAAGCATCTTAACAGTGATATTTTTATAAACACATTTTTGTGGTCTACCATTTGAGTAGGTATTGATTAGGTGTATATTTTTAAGATTTATTTTTATTTATTTATGCATACAAGAACTGGGGTGTTGGCCAGAGGTGCGGGGGGAGTGAGAGGATTCACCAGAGACAGAGTGGGGAACAGAACAGGTGAATCCACTGAAATACACTGCTGAGGGGAGCAGTGGGTGAGACAGGAGAGGTCTGCTGAGCCATGTGGGTTAGTTCCCTGGCTGGGAATGGAACACATGCTGCAATAGCTGGAAATGGCTTGATAGGGCTGAGACTTTTAATACCTGCATCATCAAAGAGGTCCCGATTAGGTGTTTTTTTTTTTTCAAAAAAAACATTAGTTTACTTGGTAAATTTCTAGGAGATAATTACTGAATCAAAGAATATGAATGGTTTTACAACTCTTCATGTTGCCAAATTTCATTTCAAAGAGTTTGCATCAGACAACCCATAAACTGTACATTGTCTTGACAAGAAATATAAATTAGGTTAGGTTAAACTTTCTAATTAAAAGGGAAAGAAGTAAAACCATACTACTCATAAATAACATGATCGTGTACGTAGAACTGTTAGGGAGCAGACTTGAGGGGCACCCCAGGAACCCTAAATATGCCTGCTCTAAATAGGTTCTGCCGCTTGCCACATAATGACAAATATATTCTTACTGTCTAAGACCTTCGATAGAAAATAACTTTAATTAGTATGCAAGAAAGAGAAAAGGGATATAGTTTCCCGACAAAACACCCGAAGTTGGCCATCCTCTTGAAGTCAGTTTTAAGAGGTGTTGGGTTCAGAGAACAAGGTCCCTGGGTTAATTCTGGAAAAGGTTTAACCAGAGCTCTCCTTTTAGTGGCACATGGCGAATTTCTCGATGAGGCAGAGGCATTTACTTATATCCAAAAGAGCAGGTTTATTATATAATAAGGGAAAGAAGATAAAGGATACTTGCACAGATACAAGTGGTCAGAAAGAGTGGCCCCTGAAAGGGACAGGTTTGCTAGAAGAGAGGCCTGCATAGTCACAGGTGGGCAGCCTTGGGAGGAGAGCTGCCTCTGCTGCTTTGCAAAGGGAAAAGGTCGGTGAAGCAGAAAGACTGCTGCCCCGTGCCAGTGCAGAGTTTGCACTGATATAATCTTCTCTTCCTTCATTCTTTGTGAAGTTGTTAACTTTTTTTAAAAAAGATTTATTTATTTATGCATAGAACTGGGTTGCAGGCCAGCGGTGCAGGAGGGTGACAGGATTCACCAGAGGAAGAGTGGGGAGCAGAACAGGAAGATTTATAGAAATACACTGCTGAGGGGAGCAGCAGGCGAGACAGGAGAGGTCTGCTGCACCATGTGGGTTCGCTCCCTGGCAGGGAATGAACTCGGGCAGTCAGGGCAGAGACTTAACCCCTAGGACACCAGGGAGGCCCTGTTAATTTTTTGTTAGTCTAATTGCTTCTAGGATGCAAGTAGACTAGGTTGATTTGTAAGGACCAATGATTCTCTGTAATGGTCCTCAGTCCCCATGTCGCCACCTCTGATCTGTGCCTCTGGATACTTTCTATAGCATCTGATAGCAGTTGATGCCTAAGGATTTTTCATTTCATAGCTAGCTTAATATTTTTTTCATTTCTATAGCTGATTTAATGACTATGTTAACCACTTCTACTCCCACCTCTAGTTTTTGGCCTTGCTTGAACCAGGTTTCTGGTTGTGTGCCTCCTTTCCAAATTTTTTTTTTAAAAGATTTATTTTTGCATACAAGCTGGGGTGCAGACCAGAGGTGTGGGGTGGTGAGAGGGCTCATCAGAGACACAGTGAGGAGCAGAACATGCAGATTTACTGAAATACACTGCTGAGGGGAGCAGGGGGTAAGACAGGAGACGTCTACTGCACCATGTGGGAAGCTCCCCTCCAGGTATCGATGCAGCTGAGGACAGCTCCACAGCACTGCGTTTAACCTATTGCGCCACCAAGGAGGCCCTGCTTTTCAAATTTATTATTTTTTTTAAAGATTTATTTAGTTATGCATACAAGCTGGGCTACAGACCAGAGGCGTGGGGCGGCAAGAGGGTTCACCAGAGACAGAGCGAGGAGCAGAACAAGGCAGATCTACAAAAACACACTGCTGAGGGGAGCCATGGGTGAGGCAGGAGAGGTCCGCTGCACCATGTGGGACAGCTCCACAGTGCAGTGCCTAATCGCTGCGCCACCAGAGAGGCCCACCAAATTTTTAATTCTTAACCTCCATCACCATTGTGGGTAGAAGCCCAGCCAAACAGGGTTGGCCCAAAATAGGGCCACTGAGACTGAAAGCTTCCCACAAAATTAAGGCCCATTCTTGGAGAGGGACCATAGGAAAGGGGCAAAAGGGGTCAGACAAGTCTGGAAGGATAAAAAGCAAAATCGTAACAGAAGATATAATGAAGATTGCCATTGTCAGCCTCCCCACGGGTCTCTCACCCATGTCTTCCAAGTGTCTCCGTCCATGTCCACCAAGTCCCTGGTGTAAGTCCAAGGCCGAGAAGCAAGTGTAGGTTTTTTTTTTAAGATTTATTTATTTATGCATATAAGCTATCGTACAGACCAGAGGTATGGGGCAGCGAGAGGGTTCACCAGAGACAGAGTGGGGAGCAGAACAGGCAGATTGATGGAAACGCACTGCTGAGGGGAGCAGCGGGAGAGGCAGGAGAGGTCTGCCGTGCCATGTGGGAATCTCCCTGGCCAGGCGTCGAACTCTCATCGCCACTGCTGACAGCTCCACAGTGCAGTGCCTAATCACTGTGCCACCGGGGAGGCCCAAGTGTAGCTTTTTAATGTGTCTCTGGTCCTCGGGCCTCTGATGTCATTTTTTGGCTTCAGAGAGTGGGGTCCTTGGGTTCACTCTGGGGAAGGTTTTGTTACAGGGCAGGGAGAAGGGCACCCCAGAACCCCCAAACCTACCCATTCTAAATAGGTTCTGCCATCTGCTGCATCAGGACAAAACATATAAGTCCTTAAATAGAAAAGAAATTTTAATACAATTAGTGTAATAATACAGAAAAGACAAAGGATATAGTTTCTAAACTAAACACCCAAAGTTACCCATCACCTTGTGGGCAAAAGTCCACCTGTTACTGGGCAGGAGGGAGGCACTCCTGAGACCCCAGACCTGCCCTGGTCTAAATGGGTTCTGCCATCTGCCGCATCAATACAAAACATATTGGGCTTTTTGTGGAAAGAAACTTTAATACAACTAGAAAGAACAGAGAAGACAAAGAATATATTTTCTAAGTCAAGCACCCAATGTTATCCAACTCCTCGTGGGTACAAGTCCACCCAAACGGGATTGGCCCAAAGCAAGTTTCAAAAGCCTGCCACAAGTCTAGAACAGCTTTTGGTAGGGACCCACACATAAGGGTCAGAAACAGCCAGACAATTCTGGGAGGAACCAAAATACCTTTCGGTAGGGACCCATACAAAAGGGTCAGATACAGTCAGACATTTCTGAGCAGAACAGAACATCATCAAAACCAAAATCAACATAGTCATCGTTAACTTCCCCACGCATCTCTCACCCATATCTATTTCAATCAGTCCAGGCCAGTGCAACTTCTTTACAAGTGTCTCTGCTCTTTGGGCCTCTTCTGGCTCTCCATCTTGCTTCCGTCTCCTTCTGTCTTCTGTCTGTGTGTTCTGTCTCCTCTGTGTGTCCTCCGAGTGTGTGTCTCCTCTGTCTCTCTCTTCAGCTTCTTATGTCTTGCTCAGTTCCACCCTACCTTGGGCGGGACAGGGAACCTGGGACACACCCTTTCTCCTGGGGACCACCCTGTTACACACCCAACTGGGATTGGCCCAAAGCAAGGCCCGAAAGCCTGCCATGAGTCTAACACACCTTTTGGCAGGGACCCATAGAAAAGGGTCAGAAACAGACAAGTCTGTGAGGAAAAGAGCAACATCAAAATCAAGATCAATGTTGCCATTGTTAAGCCCCCCACAAGTCTCTCACCCACATCTGTCTCAATCAGTCCAGGCCAGTGCAACTTCTTTACATGTCTCTTGCTCCTTGTGCTTCTGGCTCTCCATCCTGATTTTCTCTCTGTCCTTCTCCAACTTCTTATCTCTCCTGCTCAGCTCCACCCTCCCTTGGGTGGGGCAGGGAACCTGGAACCTCCCCTTTCCTGAGGACCACCCTCTTACAGTTTCACTAGAGGTCACCTTTCACCAGCACCAGCAAGTTCCCAGGCAAGTTTCTCCACAACACAGAGAACTTAGTTATATCCAAAAGGGCAGGTTCATTATAAAAGGGAGAAAAGAATAAAAGACACTTGCATAGACACAGCGGGCAGAAAGGGCTGCCTGAAAGAGGCATGGTTGCAAGCAGGTGGCCTTGAGGAGAGCTGCCTCTGCTGAGGGAAGTCAGTGACAAGAAGCCCCAGCATGGTACAGGTCATGGCCAGGCAGGAAGGGACAGAGAGCTGGCAAAAGAAGCACCTGAATAGGCACAGGTGGGCAGAAGGACTGCTGCTCTGTTCCATTGCAGAGATTGCACTGATAACGTCTTCTCTTTGGGAGGATTCATTCCTTCAGGGAGTGGTTTGTTTGTTGTTGATTTTGAATAACTATGTAAAATTTGGAAGGGGCCAGATTTCTACAATGGCCCTCAATCTCCATATCTTTACTGTTAAGTCTGTGCCCCTGACACTCCCTATAGCAGCCAGATAACTGCTTGGGTCTTATGCTTTGTGATCTAGGCTTTGGCCCCTAAGGATCTTAGTTCCTATCAGCTGGGTTAATGGCTATTTAATCCCTTCTAGCCACACCTCCAACTCTTGGCATTGTGTGAGCCAGGTTTCAGATCTTGTGGAACCTCCTTTCCAGCCTTTCTATCCTTATCCTCCATCCCCTCCTCCAAGCCTTCTTTCTGACCCAAGTCCTATCTAAGGTGGAGCTGAGCAGCACGGCTGGAGGGGGGAGAGAGGTGACCAGAAAGGGTTGGGCAAGCTAGAAAGGACTTGAAGAATCCCATTTGGCCCATCCCACAGGGGATGGGTAATTTAGGGTGCTTAATCTGGAAATTATTCAATATATTCTTTATCTTTTTTAAAAATATATTTATTTATTTATTTATTTATGCATACGAGAACTGGGGTGTAGGCCAAAGGTTGGGGGTGGTAGTGAGAGGATTCACCAGAGACAGACTGGGAAGCAGAACAGGTGGGTTGACTGAAATATACTGCTAGGGGAGCAGCAGGAGAGACAGGAGATGCCTGCTGCGCCATGTGGGAAGCTCCCTGGCCGGGGATTGAACTTCTGCTGCAGTGGTTGCTGATAGCTTCATAGTGCTGAGACTTAACCCCTTGTGCCACCAGAGAGGCCCTTCTTTGACTTTTTCTTATCTTCACTTTATTGCACACTAATTGCATTCAAGTTCCTTTCAATTAAAGGTTTTATCGACTACAGTATGTTTTGTCTTGATGGTAGATGGCAGAACCTATTTCCAGTAGGCAGGTTTGGGGTTCCTGGGTGCTCTCACCCTGCTTGGTAGCAGTAGGTATGTGAAGTGAGGTTTCTAGTATGTTGCTGGATATATGAGTCTTGCATCCAAGAGAGGCCTTAGCTAGAGATATAAATTTGGAAGATGATTGCATATGGATGGTATTCAAAGCCTTAAAACTGAATGAAATCATCATCTTAGTGAAGACTGAAAAGAGAAGAGGTCTAATTTCAGCTTTGGGGCCCTCAAATTCTTGAAAGTGAGGTAAGTAAAAACTAGATAGAGATTCACAAGGAGCAGCCAAAATGATAGCAAGACGGTCAAGCAGTGATTTGTTCTGGAAGCCCTGAGAAGAAAGTATTCCAAGGAAGGGAGAGCAATAAACTAAGACAGATGTTGATAGTCAAATAAGATGAGGTCAGAGAAAGTAATGTGGGATTTAGTAGCATGGAGGGCTTTGTGACATTGAGAACAGTCTTAGCGTAAGTGCTGGTGAAGTTGTTTTTGGAGATGTTGGGTTTGGGGAGCGGGGTCCTTGGGTTCACTCTGGGAAAAGTTTCACCAGAGCTCCCCTTTCAGCGGCACCAGCGAGTTTCCCAGGTGAGTTTCTCCATGACACAGAGATGTTAGCTATATCCAAAAGAGCAAATTTATTATAAAAAAGGAGAGAAGGAAAAGTGATACCGAAATTTCAGGTTTTCAGGTTCTAGTTTCCCAGCCAGGAGTGGACCCCAGGCTGCAGGGCAGCGCTGAGCCCCAGCCACTAGACCTCCATGGGTTGGTGTCACACAAAGCCGCAGCAGGAACTTCGCTGACGCTCAGGCAAGCAAGCAAAAGGAGGCACATTTGTTTATAGAAAGAAAAAGTTTATTAGAGAGAAAAGTAACAGAAATAAAGTGGGACTCCCAGGCCTGTGGAACCAGGCCAGGGAGGGGCAAGGAAGCAGAAGGGATTATATACCTTCTTTCCCTGACTATTCTAAAGCTCCATCTGCTCTTTGTGATTGGTTAGTTCTTGGTGGTCCCATTCATGCCTTAGTGTCTCTGTGCCCGGAGCTAAGTCTCTGTGTCCTAGTCTGGAATGTCCTGTTGTCCCTAGTCCTGTGGTGTTTGATTAGTTCCCTTTGGAATTCATTGCCCTTATCTTTGGATCCTCCCTTATTCCTCTTGTTGCCCTCATCTCAGAAGCAAGTCTCCAGGGGTGCCTGCCTGCTCTGCTCTGTCCTCGAAGGTACCTGATTATAACTTGCCTTATGTTTCAAAAGGACACTTTCATAGTGTCCCTGAAAGGGACATGTTTGCTAAGACAGAGGCCTACAGGGTTGCAGGTGTGTGGCTTTGAGGAGAGCTGCCTCTGCTGAGGGAGGTCAGTGAAGAGAAGCATGGGTCACAGGTCAGGTAGGCAGACAGGCCGCTGCCCTGTAGAGGAAGAGAGTTGGCGGTGAAGCTCCTACATAAGCAAGGCAGGCAGAAGGGCTGCAGCTCTTGCTGTATGAAGGAAAAGATTGGTGAAAAGAAGCACCAGCACAGTCATAGGTGGGCAGAAGGACTGCGGCCCTGTGCCAGTGCAGAGATTGCCCTGATATAGTCTTCTCTTTGTGTTACAAGGGGAGGGGGGGGCACCCCGAAACCCCAGACCTGCCCTATTCTAAATGGGTTCTGCCATCCGCAACATCAATATAAAGCATATAGGACCTTTTGTGGAAAGAAACTTTAATACAACTAGAAAGGACAGAGAAGACAAAGAATATATTTTCTAAGTTAAGCACCTAATGTTGTCCAACTCCTTGTGGGTACAAGTCCACCCAAACGGGATTGGCCCAAAGCAAGTTTCAAAAGCCTGCCACAAGACTAGAACAACTTTTGGCAGGTACCCACACATAAGGGTCAGAAACAGCCAGACAATTCTGGGAGGAACCAAAATACCTTTCGGTAGGGACCCATACAAAAGGGTCAGAAAAAGTCAGACAATTCTGAGAGGAACAGAACAAAATCAAAACCAAAATCAACATAGCCATCATTAACTTCCCCATGGATCTCTCACCCATATCTATTTCAATCAGTCCAGGCCAGAGCAGCTTCTTTACAAGTCTCTCTGCTCCTTGGGCCTCTTCTGGCCTCCATCCTTCTTCTGTCTCCTTCTGTCTTCTGTCTGTGTGTTCTGTCTCCTCTGTGTGTGTGTCCTCTGTCTCTCTTCTCAAGCTTCTCATATCTTGCTCAGTTCCACCCTACCTTGGGCGGGACAGAGAACCTGGGACACACCCTTTTTCTTGGGGACCACCCTGTTACATTTGGAGGGGCTCATTCCTCTGTGGAGTAGTTTGTTGTTGTTGATTTTGGTTAACTATGAAGAATTGGAAAGGGACCAGGGAGATTCTACCATGGCCCTCAATCTCTATCTCTTTACTTCTGATCTGCACCCCAGGACGCTCTGACACTTTGCTTGGGTCTGTGCCTTGGGGGCTAGGGATTTTTAGTTCCAGCACCTGGATTAATGGTTATGTTAATCCGGGCCTCCCTGGTGGTGCAGCGGTTGAGCCCTGCGCTGTGGAGCTGTGGGCAGCGCACCATGCGAGAGCTGTTGGCACCGCGCGATGCGAGCTCAACGCCCAGCCGGGGAGAATCCCACATGGTGCGGCAGACCTCTCCTGCCTCGCCCGCTGCTTCCCTCAGCAGTGTATTTCTTATCTGCCTGTTCTGCTCCCCACTCTGTCTCTGGTGAACCCTCTCACCGCCCCACGCCTCTGGCCTGTACCCCAGCTTGTATGTATAAATAAATAAATATTTTTTAAAAAATAGTTATGTTAATCCTTTTTTCCCCACCTCCAGCTCCTGGCATTGTATAAACCAGGTTTCTGGTTTTGTGGCTGCTCCTTTCCAAAATTTCTATTCTTATCCTCTAGCACTGAGGTGAAACCTGACGGGACTGCATTCAGAGGGAATGGGGCAGGAGACACTGGAAATAATAAGCACTGACACATCTTCCACTGAGTTGAAAGGGAGAGACAGAGAAGAGTGGGAAACTGGAGAGTTTGTTTTTTCTTCAATATGGCTATTTATTTGTTGACAGGAATAATCCTGTAGACGGCAAAAGACAGAGAGGGAAGAATTACTGGATACTAGTTTTGAGTAGATGAGAGGGGTAATTAGAGCACAAGCAGCCAGACTGGGTATTGTGGTCACTTCATCTGTAGGAACTCAAGGACGACTGAAGGTTTGAGTTAGAGGGAGGTGGTAGATGGTTTGTGGAAACCCTCTTGTGGTAGTTTAAGTCTTCTTACTAAGTAGGAAGCAAAGGCATCAACTGAGAAGTGAAATAAGCAATTTAGTACATGCCTTTGAAGTATATTTGTATGCCTTTCTGTTGGGAATACACCTAAGGGTATAAATGTTGGGTTATGTGGGATGCAAATGGAACCAAATAAAATTTGTACGATTATTTTTTTCCTGATTTTTGAAAGTAGAAAATACAAAATGTCTTAAAAATAACACTGACCTATAACTGCCTGTCCTAGAATTAAGTACTACTAACATATTAATATATTTTATTTCTATGTTTCGATGTATTAATTTTTAAATGTGATTACTGTTGGGAGGAAAGCAGAAGCCGGTTTTATGTATACTTTGATTACAACTATAAAAATATCTTCAGATGAGAAAGGACTGGAATATAATGATATATTAGTGAAAATACATGTGATTTATTTTTCTAAAAATTTTTGAAATCTGGTATTTGTAATGAGGAAAATTAACATTATAAAGTTAAAAATGGAAGTTATTTGCAGTAACCCACAAAGAAAACTTCTAGAATTACTACACAACTGAACTGACCTAGTAGTATTTGCCAAAGCGATTCCACCTTTTTCCATTCACATGACATTGGAAGTCACCTTATAGGATTGGATTTACACAGAAAGTACTCTTGAAATAACAGACACTTGGTTCCTCTTGGGTATTTGATCTAATATTTAGGACATACTGCCACCATGTGGATGCTAGGATGTAGTTTGGGTTCCTTGATTTAAACACAGCCTTCCTGTAAACTCCAGTTCTATACAGAAAGTCAGAATAAGCCAGACCATGGATGTGTTTGAATGTCTGGAGAAACTCTGAGGGCTTGGGTTGAACTGGGCAGGTTAACGCAGATGGTTACACATGTGTGAACCAAGTAGGAAAGATGAAATCCCAACCAGCAGGTTGGGCCTCCCTGGTGGCGCAGGGGTTAAGTCTCAGTGCTATCAAGCTATTGCCAGCAACTGCAACATGACTTCTATTCGGGCCAAAGAGCTGACCCACAGGGCACAGCAGACCTCTCCTGTCTTGCCCATTGCTCCCCTCAGCAGTGTATTTCAGTCAATCTGCCTGTTCTGCTCCCCACTCTGTTTCTGGTGAATCCTCTCACCTCACCCCCACCTCTGGCCTACACCCTAGTTCAGTTCTTGTATACATAAATAAATAAAAACAAATCTTAAAAAAAAAATAGAAAAGAAATCCCAAGTAGCAGTACTGAACACATCCTGCACGCTGAGTAATGTGCCTCAATTCCAATTTTAGAATCTGTCTTATGAAAATAAGACATCGTGTTTTCGTATATCACGTGAAATAAGAATGTAAATATCCAATGGTGAAAATTAAATGAATAAACAATACTCTTTGACCATTAACATGATACTAAATCTTGTGTAGTGACAAAGAATGATATTTATGATATATTTTTAGTAAAAAATGCATATTCAGTGCATACAACTAACGGACTATAAGGGTATACATCAAAATGTTAATAGCAATAAAAATGAACATATATTTAGGGCTTACTATGTACAGGCAGATTAAAAGACGTGTTTTGAACCCACTTAATATTCTCTTCTAAAAGTTAATCCCATCGCATGCTTCCTACTTCTTCTTTCAATTGTGCCCTGGACCTCCTTGGCAGTCTAGTCAAGCAAATGAACTCCAGACAGATATTTAAAAATACTTAAAATAAAACACATTACATTAAACAGGAAACAATTTACATTAAATTGCATTAAAATATCTAAAAAGCACTTTTTTTAATATATATTTTTATTGTTATTTATGTCTTTTACATTTTGTTTTCCCCTTGGGTAGCCCACCACCAATTCACCCGTGATCCATCTCCATGGTCCCTTGTGTTCTTTTCTATTCCATTTTGTGCCCTTATCCTCCCCTCCCCCTGCCCCCCTCCCTCCACCCACTGGGTGTCTCTCTCCTATTTGGTTTCCCTATAGTCCTGTTATAAGTGAAACCATTCGATATTTTTCTTTTTCTTTCTGGCTTATTTCTTTCTTTCTTTCTTTTTTTTTTTTTTACAATTTTATTTTATTTGTACATACAAGCTGGGGTACAGGCCAGAGGCGGGGGACGGCGAGAGGGCTCACCAGAGACAGAGTGGGGAGCAGAACAGGCAGATCACAAACACACTGCTGAGGGGAGCAGCGGGCGAGGCAGGAGAGGTCTGCCGCACCATGTGGGATTCTCCCCGGCCGGGCGTCGAACTCGCGTCCCCGCTGCCGACGGCTCCCCAGCGCGGCGCTTAACCGCTGCGCCACCGGGGAGGCCCCTTTCTGGCTTATTTCACTGAGTATGATTCCCTCTAATTCCATCCATATCGCTGCAAATTGCATGTGTTTATCTTCTTTGAATGCTGAATAGTATTCCATTGTGTACATGTACCACATCTTCTGGATCCAATCTATTTTTGGACATCTGGGTTGCTTCCATACCTTTGCTACTGTGAACAGTGCCGCAATGAACATACAGGTGCATGTATCCTTTTGGATTAGTGTTTTTGTGTCCTTTGGGTAAATTCCCAAAAGTGGTATTGCTGGGTTGTATGGAAGCTCCATGTTTAGCAGTTTGAAGAATCGCCATACAGCTTTCCATAATGGTTGGACCAGTTCTTATTCCCACCAGCAGTGTAGAAGAGTTCCTTTTTCTCCACATCCTTTCTAGCATTTGTTGTTGCCTGTATTTTTAATGTGTGCCATCCTCACAGGTGTGAGGTGATATCTCATAGTGGTTTTGATTTGCATTTCCTTGATTATAAGTGATGTTGAGCATTTTTTCATGTATTTGTTGGCCATTTGCTTTTCTTCTTTGGAGAAGTGCCTTTTGAGGTCTTCTGTCCATTTTTTGACTGGGTTGTTGGCTTTGTTTTTGTTGAGTTGTGTGAGTTCCTTGTAAATTTTTGTTATCAGTCCTTTATCAAATGTATTGTGTGCAAAGATCTTTTCCCAGTTGGTAGGGTGTCTGTTAGTTTTGGTTTATGTCTCTTTTACTGTACAGAAGCTTTTTATTTTGATGTAATCCCATCTGTTTATCTTGTCTTTGACTTCCTTCGCTTTGAGGGATGTGTCTTTCAAGATTTTGCTGAAATGTATGTCGTGTAGAGTTTTGCCTATATTTTCTTCTATACATTTTATGGTTTCAGGTCTTACATCCAGGTCTTTTATCCATTTTGAGTTGACTTTTGTGCAGGGTGTGAGGTAATAGTCTAGCTTCATTTTTTTGCATGTGGCTGTCCAATTTTCCCAGCACCATTTATTGAATAGACTGTCCTTGTTCCACTGCATTTTCTTTGTTCCTTTGTCAAAGATTAGTTGTTCATAGATATGTGGCTTTAATTCTGGGTATTCTATTTGGTTCCATTGGTCTTTCTGTCTGTTTTTGTTCCAGTACCAGGCTGTCTTAATTAGTATGGCTTTGTAGTACAGTTTGAAATCAGGGAGTGAAATTCCTCCGTTTTCTTTCTTTTTAGTTAGTAGGGCTTTAGCTATGCGAGGTTTTTTTGTGGTTCCATATGAATTTCATCAGTAGTCGATCTAATTCTTTGAAGAATGTCATTGAGATTTTTATTGGGATAGCATTGAATCTGTAAATTGCTTTTGGTAGAATTGCCATTTTGATAATGTTAATCCTTCCAATCCATGAGCAAGGGATGCCTTTCCATCTTCTTGTGTCTTCTTCTATTTCTTTCAACAGAGTTTTGTAGTTTTCTTTGTGTAAGTCCTTTATGTCTTTTGTTAGATTTATTCCCAGATATTTGAATTTTTTGGTTTCAATTTTGAAGGGGATGGATCTCTTAATTTCTTCTTCAGACTGGGTGTTTGTATATAGGAAGGCTGCTGATTTTTGTGCATTGATTTTGTATCCTACTACTTTACTGAACTGGTCTATTATTTTGAGTAGTTTTTCTATGGAGTTTTTAGGGTTTTGTATATATATTATCATATTGCCTGCAAATAGAGACAGTTTAATTTTTCTTTTCCTATTTGGATCTCTTGAATGTCTTTCTCTTGTCTAATTGCTCTGTCTAGGACTTCCAGTATTATATTGAAAAGTAATGGTGAGAGTGGACATCCTTGCCTTGTTCCTGATCTTAGGGGAAAGGCCTTCAGCTTCTCACCGTTGAGGATAATATTGGCCGTGGGTTTGTCGTATTTGGCTTTTATTATGTTGAGGTATGTTCCTTCTATCCCAAGGATTTCAAGGGCTTTTATCACAAACAGGTGTTGTACTTTGTCAAATGCTTTCTCAGCATCTATTGATATGATCATATGATCTTTATTTTTCTTTTTGTTGATGTGTTGGATTACATTGATTGATTTTCGGATGTCGAACCATCCTTGTGTCCCTGGACTAAATCCCACTTGGTCGTGGTGCATTATCTTATGGATGCATTGTTGGATCCTATTGGCCAAGATTTTGTTAAATATTTTTGCATCAGTATTCATTAGGGAGATTGGTCTGTAGTTTTTTTTTATTGTCTTTGTCTGGTTTTGGTATTAGAGTAATATTTGCTTCATAGAAAGTGTTTGGTAGTACTCCTTCCTTCTCGATTTTTTGAAAGAGTTTGTGTAATATAGGGACTATTTCGTCTTTGAATGTTTGGTAGAATTCATTTGTGAAACCATCTGGTCCTGGGCTTTTGTTTTTGGGGAGGTTTTTAATTACTGTTTCAATTTCACTACTTGTGATTGGTCTGTTTAGGTGTTCTATACCTTCTATAGGTGTTCTAGTTTTGGGAGATTGTATAGTTTTAGGAATTTGTCCATATCCTCTAGGTTGTTATACTTGTTTCCGTATAGCTGTTTATAGTAATCTCTGATTATTATTTTTTATTTTTTGTAAAAAGCACTTTTATGACACAACTATGTATCTATACTTTATTTTAAAAGACTTATTTATTTATGTATACAGGAACTAGGGTGTAGGCCAGAGGTGTGGGGTGGTGAGAGGATTCACCAGAGATAGAGTGGGGGCAGAACAGGCAGATCTACTGAAGTACACTGCTGAGGGGAGCAACAGGCAAGCCAGAAGAGGTCTGCTGAGCCATGTGGGAAGATCCTTGGCCGGGGATCAAACTCTTGGTGCAGTGGCTGCGAACAGCTTCATAGTGCTGAGACTTAACCTGTTGGGCCACCAGGGAGGGCCCTTTGTGTATATACTTCTTTATTAATATATTAAATAAGATATAATAGAAGTTGTAATAATTACTAAGTGGAAATTTTAATAGGTGTTTCAGGATAATTATAACAACTGTGTTCTAAATAAAAATATTTGATTTTTATTGGTAAAAAGTCACTTTTTTTGGTCTATATTAGTAACTGAAGTAATTGTTAAATTACAGCTAAAGTTTAGTGAAAATACATTTTTTTAATCCATGGAGTATAGGTTAAGAACTGTCCTTCAATCAATTGTGCAGTGGGCTGTCAGATCATGTCATTCCTTTTCTAAACCCCTTAAGTGACTACCTACCTCTATTAAAATCCTTAGTCTGAGATCTGGCCTGCAGTTTCTGATCTCATTTCCTACCACTTCCAACAAATCTTCTTGCTCCCTGCCCTCCATGCAGTTCTTTGAACACAAGCCAACCACAGTTTTGGCCTTTGTCCTTGTCATTCTTTCTCCTAGAGCATTTGTTCTTCTCTTGTATGTTGTCAGGGCTTTCTCTTTTATATAGGTCAATAAATATTTCAAATCTGGACCACATAAAAAATATTTTAGGCTTTACAGGCCCTATGGTCTCTGTGCCACTGCTTAAGTCTACTAGTAGTGCAAAAGCAACCATAGACAACACATAGTGGGTATGAATGTGTTCAATAGAACTTTATCTTGGAACACTAAAATTTTAATTACATATAATTTTTACATCACAAAATATTACTCTTCCTTCAAAAAAGATAATTATTGGGCCTCCCTGGTGACCTAGGGGTTAAGTCTCAGTGCTATCAAGCTGTCACCAGCCACTGCAGCACAAGTTCTATCCCCAGAGTTCTATCCCCAGCGAGGGAGCTGACCCACATGGCGCAGCAGACCTCTCCTGTCTCACCCACGGCTCCCCTCAGCAGTGTATTTCAGTAGATCTGCCTGTTCTGCTTCCCACTCTGTCTCTGGTGAATCCTCTCACCACCCTCACACTTCTGGCCTGCACCCCAGTTCTTGTATGCATAAATAAATAAATCTTTGAAAAATGTAATAATTTACAAATTTGAAAACCATTCTTAACTCTTGAGATGTACAAAACAGGCAACCACTCAAATCTGCATAGAGCCCATAGTTTGACTTCTATCTAAACTCATAATCAAAGCATGCTCTTAAAGAGGAAAATGCCTACAGTTAATATTAATATGCTTAAAAAGAGGATGTATCCATCAATCATGGGGCCTGGAATCAGCTAATAGAGAAACAAGTTAAAGGAGATTCCCTCAGATAAATACTGGTCTATTCATCCAGTCTTATTCAGGCCTCCTGATAGAATGTCTCTGTCAAATGTTGGGCTTTTGAATCATCTAACAAACTCCCTTTGTTCTGATTTTAGAATTAATCCAGATACTTTTTGGATTCAACTTCTCACATAATGAACCAACAGGGAGAGAATAGGCTGATTAGACTGACCTTACCATCTGGGCCACTAGTCTATTACATTTCTCACTGCAAATAAATAAAATTGTATCTGGTTCAACAAAATATATGTCCATGTATGTTCCAACAAAGTATATATTCATCAACAAAATGCATAACTACTATTAGTCATACAATGGAATACTGTTTAGAAGTAAAAAAGAACAAACTTGATGTATTCAATAATATGAATGAATTTCAAATGTAATATGGAACATAATAAGTCAAATAACAGCAGCCTTCCTGTTGGCCTAGAGATTGAGTCTCAGTGCTATCATGCTATCACCACTGCCTAAATTCGATTTGGTCAGGGAGCTAACCCATATAGCACAGCAGACCTCTCCTGACTTGCCCGCTGTTCCCCTCAGCAGTGTATTTCACTAGATCTCCCTGTTCTGCTCCCCACTCTGTGTCTGGTGAATCCTCTCACCCCCACACCTCTGGCCTACATGCCGGTTCTTCTACACACACACACACACACACACACACACACACACACACACTAAATAAATGTCAGATACAAAAGAATCATATTATACAACTCCATTTGTGCTAAGTTTCACAGTGGTAAAAATCAGGATATTATTGCTTGGAGCTACTGACTGGAAGGGAAATGAAATTTCCTGGGATGATGGATATGAGCTATATCTTAATCTGATTAGTGGTTAAATCAGTATACACATTTGTTAAAATTCACCCAACTCTGCATTGAAGATGTGTTTTTTTTTCTATATGTAAAATATATTCAATATAGCATTGCTAACACTTTTAAAGTCTTTGGTGGTAGTCATTAATTTTTTTAAATTGTACTTTTTTTTATTTATTAATTTATTCATACAAGCTGGGGTACAGGCCAGAGGTGTGGGGCAGCAAGAGGGCTCACCAGAGACAGAGCGGGGTGCAGAACAGGCAGATAGAAACACACTGCTGAGGGGAGCAGCGGGTGAGGCAGGAGAGGTCTGCCACACCATGTGGGAATCTCCCTGGCTGGGCATCGAACTTGCGTCGCCGCTGCTGACGGCTCCGCAGCCCAGCGCTTAACTGCTGTGCCACCAGGGAAGCCCCCAAAATTGTACTTTTTTTAAAAAAGATTTTATTTATTTATGCATTCAAGATGGGGTACAGGCCAGAGGCATGGGGCAGTGAGAGGGTTCACCAGAGACAGAATGGGGAGCAGAACAGGCAGACTGACTGAAGTACACTGCTGAGGGGAGCAGTGGGGGAGGCAGGAGAGGTCTGCTGAGCCATGTGGGAATCTCACTGACAGCTCCACAGTGCAGCGCTTAACCACTGCGCCACCAGAGAGGCCCCTGTACTTTTTTTTAAACTGAGGTAACATTAGTTTATGAAATTGTAAATGATTTAGGGATATAAGTTTATATCTCTTCAATAATACTTGACTTATTGTGGATTTTATAAGTATGAAGAGATTGAATTTCTGAGCTGACCAGGCTGAATGTCAGAACTTCAACAATAGTGAATTTACCAAAGGATCTACTATTTTGCAGATGCCGGTTGATATTTGGTCAGTATCTATATTTTGGCACAATAATCCAGCAGGGATTTTGTTAAATGTCTCACTAAAATAAAAAAAATAGGTGTCTCTGGCAATGATGTCATTTTAGAGTTGATGGATTTGAGATCGGAGCGGGGTCCTTGGGTTCATCCTGGGAAAGGTTTTACCAGAGCTCCCTTTGGCAGCACGCGGCAAGTTTCTCCAAGAGACAAAGACTCAGTTATACATAAAGAACAGGTTTATTAGGACAAGGAAGTAAAGGACACTTGTGCAGACACAAGTGGACAGAAAGAGCTGCCCCTCTGAGGGGGCAGGTTTGCTAAGAGAGGCCTGCATGGTGCAGGTCACGGGCAGACAGGCAGGCTGCTGCCCTGCAGAGGGACAGAGTTGGTAAAGGAAAGCTCCTGCGTAAGCACAGGTGGGCAGAGAAATGGCTGCCCTGAATTCTTGCATGGATGGCACTGATAGAGCCTCCTTTCAGTTGGGAAGGGCTCATCTTCGAGGATGGCTGTCTGTTTACTGGCTAGCTAGAATTAGAAAAGAGACGAGATTCTACAATGGGCTCAATTTCCATATCTTTGCCCCTAAACTGCTGTCTAGCTCCTACCTATGCTTTGTAACTTAGGAGCTGGCACCTAGGGATTGTGCTAATGGTTATGTTGATTTCTTCTACCCTCACTTTCTTGTGTGGGTCTAGTTCTAATCTTATTTTGCATTATATCTTCTCCATCAGCATTAGTTATACTACTGAATATAGACGGTTAGTGAATATGCAATGATTTGTCCTTGGTGAACCCTTGCTGGAGCCTGATAAATATATTCCTTCAAAAATTACCACAAAATTTGTTTCATTATCTATTAAAGGCTTTTTCATATTTATTAATTTGTTAGTTTTTTATATCCACACTATTCTCTTTTAAAAATTAAGATACCATTTGCATGAATTAAACCTGGCATCTCTCACTAAGAAACATGTTTGAGTTACAAAATGTATTTTTTTATGGACTTAGAGAGAAATGTCTTAGAGAAGTTCCTTAAGAATCCAAAGATCTTTATTCTGAGGGAAGCAACCTAGAACTGTGATCAGGTAATTTTGCTTCCAAGTTAGACAGACCTAGTTTGACTCCTAACTCATAGTTGTGTTAAACTCTCTAAGTCCCATTTTCCTAAATTGTAAAAAGGGAATTGAATTGCTATTGTAATTACATGGAAAGATTTTTGTAAAGCACTTAGCACAGTACCTGGCATTCCGATCATTATTGTTGGTGAGCTAGTCCCTCGTGAATTGGTTTCCCAGGACAATCAATATCTTGTGAACCATTGTAGAATGCTTCATAGGCCGAAAGCTTGATTTATTTCTGCCAACTTTTATTGAATCAGAAGTATCTACTCACACACCAAATTCACAAGAAACTTCCTGTTTATTTATTCATTCATAATAACACAAAATAGCCATGTCAGTATATTCTTTCTTCTATACAGAATCAAAACACCAAATTAACTACAAAGACATTTTAGTGAGTAAGGGATCTTTGTTCCTGCCACTAAATACATGCATTTTCCTTTAGGCCCCTAAAGGTTGTAGCTTTAGATCTAGCAATAGAGCTGCATTCTCCAGAAACCATTCCTCAGGCACCTTAGTGCTCAGTGTAAATGGCCTTCCAGGGAGTTGACTTTACCTATTACATTTTCATTTTTATAATTTCATTTTTGAGGAATGCTCATGTTTAGGACTTGTGAGTATGTCATAGTCTTTAATTGTTCATAGTTTACCTTTACAGTCTTTAATTGTTCATAATTTATCTTTGACCAACTTCAAAAATTTCTTACCTAAAGACTAGATTTGAAATACCATGCTCTATACTGGGATAAAAAGTTGGTAATAAGGGATAAGAGTTAAAGATAGAAGGGTTTAACTGCCTATTCTTCCATACAGAATGTTTTTGTGTGGGCCTCCCTGGTCGCGCAGGTATTAGTCTCAGGGGTTAAAGTCTCAGTGCTATCAAACTCTTGCCAGCCACTGCAGCCTGATTTCAATGCCAGGGAACTAACCCACATAGCACAGCAGACCTCTCCTGTTTTGCCCGCTGCTCCCCTTAGTGGTGTAGTTCTAGAGACAGTGCTAGTAAATAGGTGATAATGGTAATACTTTTTTTTTGTTAACTATTGTGTGTTAGATCTGGAACACAAACACATTGTATTTAATCCTTATAATCACATTTTTAGAAGTGTAATTTTATTCTCACCATTCAGATTGAAAACACTGAAAATCAGAGAAGAAACTGGTCCTGGGCTAGTGAGTAGTTGGCAGAGGTGCTCTCTGAACATAAATACTACTGACTGTAAAACCTGTGTTTTTCCCTCCACATTGTATCAATGAAACAAGGCCTTGTTACATTTTTTTTTATACTTTTTTTTTTTTTTTAACATACAAGCTGGGGTACAGGCCAGAGACGTGGGGCGGCGAGAGGGCTCACCAGAGACAGAGTGGGGAGCAGAACAGGCAGATCAGAATTACACTGCTGAGGGGAGCAGTGGGCGAGGCAGGAGAGGTCCGCCACACCATGTGGGACTCTCCCCGGCCGGGTATCGAACTCACTGCCGACAGCTCCATAGCGCAGTGCTCAATCGCTGCGCCACCAGGGAGGCCCCTTGTTACATTTTTTAAGATGAATGGCTCTTCAATAGCTAAATCTGTCTTAAATCACAGAAGTGTGGAGCTGAGTGACATTTCTGTTTCTGGTATTGACTACAGATCTGCAGTGTGAAGCATAAAGTTATAGTCTGTTAGTCATTTGTTTAAGGTGGTAACTGATCTTTGAGTTCTCTAAGCCCCACTCATTAGCATCTCCATGTCAGCCTGAGCAGAGCTGACTCAAGAACCAGCAAGAACCTGTGATATTACAAATCTCCTGAGAGAAAGAAACAAGGGAATTTCACTGTTTCAACCTAAAATGTGGAGTGTATTTTATTTTAGTTTATTTTAGTTTATAAGAACTGGGGTGTAGGCCAGAGGTGTGTAGGGGGAGAGGATTTATCAGAGACAAGTGGGGAGCAGAACGCGCAGATCTACGAAATACACCGCTGAGGGGAGCAGGGGGTGAGACAGGAGAGGTCTGCGGTGCCGTATGTGGGTTAGCTCCCTGGCCAGGATAAAACTCAGGCCGTGTGAGGCACAGACATTGGTAATGTAGTTTTTGGTGCCACCTGACTCCAGGTCCAGTGAGGGTAGAGGTGATATAGTCCTAGTGGCTAACAGAGGTCCTGAGTTGAGTAAGGATCTCAAAGTTTGTTGAATGAATGGGAGAATAAATAAAATCACAACACAGACAATGAACATTGGCAAAGTAGAATCAAGGGGTTGCCTATTTTAAAATGTATTTTTTGAAGTACAGCAAAATGAACTCATTACCACAGAGGCATAGAATGTCTCTACTACTCAGCAGGCCATCCCTCTCTTTGGTAACTTCTTGCAACTATTGTTCAGTTCTTATCCCTTATCTCAGTGCTGCTATGCTAGCCTTCTATTCCCACAAACACCATCTGCCCACAGGAACGGATATTTTATTTCCTGAAGCCTTGGAAAGATAAGTGAGTTCTAAAATGTTTGTGACATTTTACTAACTCAATTTATATAATATACTCGCAATACTCCCAATTAAGTCTACTTGACTTAATAAACATTTCTTGAGTTCCTACTGTGTTCTAGGCACTTTGCCAGGCCTTGGGAATTTAAGAAAAAAAAAGAAAGCTAAAAATATGAGTTAGCAAAATGGATAAAAGACCTGGATGTAAGACCAGAAACCATAAAATGTATAGAAGAAAATATAGGCAAAACTCTACATGACATACATCTCAGCAAAATCTTGAAAGACACATCCCTCAAAGCGAAGGAAGTCAAAGACAATATAAACAGATGGGATTATATAAAAATAAAAAGCTTCTGTACAGCAAAAGAGACATTAACCAAAACTAACAGACACCCTACCAACTGGGAAAAGGTCTTTGCACACAATACATCTGATAAAGGACTGATAACAAAAATTTACAAGGAACTCACACAACTCAACAAAAACAAAGCCAATAACCCAGTCAAAAAATGGGCAGAAGAGCTCAAAAGGCACTTCTCCAAAGAAGAAAATCAAATGGCCAACAGATACATGAAAAAATGCTCAACATCACTTATAATCAAGGAAATGCAAATCAAAACCACTATGAGATATCACCTCACACCTGTGAGGATGGCACACATTAAAAATGCAGGCAATAACAAATGCTGGAAAGGATGTGGAGAAAAAGGAACTCTTCTACACTGCTGGTGGGAATGTGAACTGGTCCAAC